>JAGYYJ010001784.1:0-39280 GCA_019671005.1 Hibiscus mutabilis
GAGAAGGCAACTTGTTCGTTTTTCAGGAAACTTTTAGTTGTTTTCCCCAAAAACAAGTAGCGTAATGTAGTTTACAACCCATGGTTCTTTGACAAGTCTTGCTAGTAGGGATTTGATTCTCCCCCCCAAAAAGTTTCCCCCCCACAAACCCAAATGACACAGGTTGTGACCCGGGCATAGCTTGTGGCTTAGGTATATAGCTCCCTTTTGAAAAACCAGAAAAAATTTTCCCAGGCTTTGTTTTTTTTGGCCCCTAATGAGGCTTGTGATCATCCTCGATTTTTTGTTATCTCAAATGATTTTTCTGACGCTTGCCAAGTCTTCATCTTTGTTTCCCCGTAGCTATAACCTAGCCATTTTGAAAGTCAGAATCCATCATTTCCGCATGAACATTCACATTGCCCCTCTTCTTTCTTTATGAACTCCGAGTCGATTGGAATTTAAAATAATTAATAAAATATTGTTCTATAGGCTTTCCTTTTTCCCAAATATAAGAATTTTCACACGCAAGAATCACACTTATATTTTTTAATTTTTAAGGAAAAATTTCCCATGATGTTTTTTTTGAGGGCCGCAAAGTAGTTGTTTCACCAATTCAATGCCCCCCCGGCCAAAAAGACGACACCCCCCCGGTTCATCCGAGACTACAAAATTTAGCAAATTTTTATTGTATTCCCTCACCAAGATTTTGCTTTTTCTCGCTTATTCTTCACTTGTCCAAGGGAAAGGTGTTGGTGTTCAGCCAACTTATCAATGGAGCCTTGCCAGTTTTAAACAATGGATATTCGAGGTACTTTGTCTATTGAGGCCATTTGATCAAACATCCCCCTTGGGACGAGAAGCTTTCTGAAAGGATGAATACAGAACTTCCATCAACTTGTTGGGGTTCAAAGACTTGGATCCTGTTATCTACGTTTTCCTCCTCCGACATGTGTTTCTTGACATCAAGTTATAGTTAAAATAGGAAGACCAAATTAAAATAATGATGCACTATTTGATAAACTGGTCTTATAATACCACATACTATCACACCAATCCATTTTAAAGCTTACTGATTTCCAAGCTACTATCTCGAACTCAGGTGAGAATGCATGGATTATTTTAACACAGATTGTTACATACTGTCAACAAGAGTTTATAAGAATTACATATATGACTTTAATCAAACATATAGACCCATACAAAATTATTACACCATTATTAGGAACCAAATGACCATGATTCAAGTCTAGACCATCAGTTTATTCATTTACTTAAGCTAATAATCAATCATTCATACTTCAATACATCTAGGTTAATGATGACATTAATGTAGTTCATGTCTAAACATGTGGTTTACTACCATTACCAATGACAAATACCCAATTTCAAAGAATTCATTCCAACCATTTTCTATATAATTCATGTAGATCGAACATGCGCAATTATCGTTACAAGTTCAATATAATGCATACATACCATTTACATTCAAACTTACCAAACTATCAGGATAGGATTAACTTATACAAACCATGAAGGACTATATATATATACATGCCAAGGGGTTACCATCCTAGAGAACTAAAAAAAATGGAAACAATGTGTTGAGCAAAAAAGTGACTTGTTGAGCTTAGATCAATAGTATCCAAAAATCAACCTGTATCGTAGAAATGAGACTAGAATACAAAGTTTAGGAGGAGTTAAATTTTTAACAAAATACAAGAAGTCTCACACTTAATCATCAATGATGATATGGTCCACATAGGGAACCATTCCAAAAGGCTTACCCTACTGATGCTATCTAGTTTTCAATCCAAAATACAAGCCCGAAGTTTAGGGGTTTCTCCAAAATCCAATTGGGTTAAAATTAAACTAAAGCAATTTTTGTAAAAGGTCAATCAATGTTTCAATGGGCCATAGTCATAAAATTTGAATTTCCTTTAAAAATCAAGCAACTCATATAAGCAATGTTCAATCAAGGTTTCAATATCCATAGTTCATGATATTCAATTTTTACATTTACATTCAATCAATATAATTCAATGTGGGATTAAGTCAATATGCATAAGCTTAATTCATTTTTAAATATAACATTGAGAATTGATTATCATTGATACTGAGTCTCCAACCAAATTTCACAAAAAATAACAATATGGAATTAGACGGGCAATCCTCCTAGTGCCAATGACCAATGGCAATACTCCCCCCCTACGCCGCCAATTAACCATAGTCCACCACAATGAACTTATAGGGCTTATATGCCAACTATATCTAAGACCACTGAAAGGCTTTCAATGGTTTTCCCCTTTCCCAAACAATTGACAAAGTGTTCAAATTTAATAAGCCCAATTTGTAATATTCCTTTTTTTAAACAAAAAGGACTCAATCCAATCCATCATCAATGTTTTATGGTTAATTTGGGGAAAATCAATATGTCATTCAACCATGAATTGTAATCTACTATAACATCATGTCAATCAATCTAGTTAACTAAATGAGCATAATAATCAATCAATGACACCAACATTTCTTCACAACGAACCACAGGAGATTTCCTGTTTTGCTTTATAGAAGCTCATTAACAAAATTTTCACTTAAGGGTTCAATAAAATTTACAAATCAAAAAGACTAGAGGGGGTTTCACTTTCCAAACTTTTAAAAACCTATGGAATTTTTCCTTTTATTTTCGACCCGGGTTGTAACTTTTTTTTACTTTGCTTGTTGATCAAGTGAGCCCTTTATCATCAATTTCCACTTGATCTAAATCTACAATACATAAGGTAGATATAACCAACAATCAATTGAGCCCCAAAGTATCTCAAAACACAATTCAATATAAAATCAAACTATCCTGTAGCATGGCACGGGATTTTAAAAATTCATATATTTCATTCGACGCGGGGAAATTTCCCCCCCGGTTTACACGCTGGAAAGCTAAAAAAAATTGCATTTAAACCATATAAGGCTTGCATTTATTTCTATCCATAATAAGGTTTTTAAAATAAAGAAGGTATTTTGTTTATTGAACACGAATTTCCCAGTAAATACAAAATTTAAAAAAAGAGTTATTTTATTTTTTTAGAATTTATATATAATGTGTCCAAAAAATTTTTGCTTTAAATTCAAATTCCCCAATGTTTTGTGATTAGATCCAAAAAAGTAAAGTATTGAACTTTGGTTGAATCTTTTAATATTTTAAAAGCATATAACTATTTAAATATGATTAATTCAGATTATAATCACCCAGGGAAAAGTTCTTTTTAAAAGGGCATTATTGTTAACCTAATTTGGGTCTTTTTGATCACATTTACACATCTAATTCATCAACTAGGATCCATTACCTAATTTAACTAGTTCAATTAGTTAGTCGTTTTCCAGCAACATATCCATTCAATTCTACCTCATTTTTCCTAGCAAATAATCAAAAAGGCCCTATGTTCATTTGACATGTTTAAAATTTTTTCCCTATCAAAACAGTCCCTTCAAGATGCTTCCAACCATGTTATATTCCTCAATTTTTCCGAAGCACTATACATTAGGCAATTTAGCTATTGACAATATCAACTTCTTCCTATTCATTTGATTGGCATGTACTCATGGTTTAAATCAATCAATTGAACTCTTAAGTAGTTCATAATATCACCACTATTCATCAATTTCAGTGAAGTCTATGCAAAGAACACTAAATCTAAAATGCATCACTTGTATTTATAACATCAATTATAGATTTTACTTTCCTATCAAGATTATATGAAAGTTAGCAACTCCACTCACCCAAATTTTCCGCATCACGAATATGGAGTTTTTCTCAAACTTTCTTTCTTTCACTATTCACCTAATATGCGAGAGGAGAAGAATATGATAATGGATCATCCATTATTCACAATTGACCATTTGCCCCTTGAATATCTTAATTGACGTATATGTGTAGCACATTATAGAATGTGAAAATTTTGCATGCATTCCTTCAAATTAACAATTGTTTCAGCTTGGGTCAATTTGCATTAGGTTGCTCACTTTTCAATTATAGCATTCTAGTCCTTAAAATTAGATTTAACACCTTTCTTTCAATCAATTAGTGATTAAATGGTTGCACAGTAACTTTATGTACTAAATTTGATGATATTATGTACTGGTGAGTGTATTTATGTTTTTCTCAAATCTATTGATGTTTCTTGGTTTTTCATTCCAATCTAAGTTTTTATGTTATGTTTTTACTTTGATTTTTGAAGCACTGTAGAGGATCTAGAGCACAACATTTCTAGCATCTAGAGAGTTAGGATTCAAGGAGAACAATTATGATTTACATTCAACAAATGTAATGGAGGTTATTAATGTTTTAAGAATAAGATTTATATCTTAAACAGCGCGCGAGTTAACTTCTAAATAAGATGTTCATAAGACTAAAGAATGGGTGGGATGTATCACCAAGGTATGCACACCGACCAGTGATTCCAAAAGCAAAGTGGAATGACATTAAGATGTCGATTTGCCAGCAATTAAGGAACTTAAAATAATAAGAAAATAAGCAACAACATTATCATAATCCTTAACCTTTCAATACAAACAATTCATAGAAGCAACCACATTAAACAACCCAACAACATTCATAGCATACAACTTTAGGTACCATTTTGTTTCATTTCATGCTTATAAATATTTCACCTGTGTTTTACAATCAAGTCATCACATTTCATAGCATATTACTTGGTTTATACATTGTTAATGCATGATTACCATACCTTTAAAAATTTTATCTTATTCTGTAATATGTCACTGAATAGGAGCAAATGCATGAAATAAAAATATAGGTTTAGTAATTTAATCAAAAAAAGATTTATCAAATTGGGTTTTACATTTGAATCATAATGTTTCATTCAACAATGATTTTTCAAAATTCTTGCAGATTACTTTATAAATAATAAGTAAACTAAATATAAAGTCATTTCCCAAAAAGAAGTATTTTTTTAAAAAAACATCCCATTTTTTCTGACAAGAACAAGTTTTGAACCATTCATGTATTCCTTTAAAGCAAGAAAGTTATTCAATTTCACAAAAAAGCAAAGTTCATTTTCTCTTCAAATTACTTTATAAGAGTTACTAGATAATCAAAATAAATAATATACCAAGTCATGTACCGTAGAAATATAAAAAAGGCCCTATGCACCAAATTCCAATATGAGTCGATTTGGCATGCCCCCCCTATCTTCAAACTATAAAGGGGATTATCCATTTATTTTAATTTTTAAATTTCATATTAATATAAATTTTGCCACACCCCAAAATTGGCTTAGGAGTTTAACCCAATAAAATATCCATATTATTCAATCAGCCATGAATTACAAACAAAAGATATGTACTTTGGGGCATTTTATTCTCCCAAAAAGATTATTTCATACCCTTTGGCCCAAAAATGAATGAAACATTTGATTACATTTGTTAACCTTAAATAAAACAAAGATATGGATCAATCAGTTGTTTACATTTCTTCTTCCCCTTTTACCCAAAATATACTTTAAGTCTTTGTTACATGGCACAATATTTATTTACAAAAAAAGGTGGTTGGGATAAGCCCCAAACCCCTAGGATAGTTCCCTTTCCAAATCCCCAAACCCAAACTATTTTGGGATCCAACCTTTCCCAGTTTTTGGAGTCCACCCTATCCTTTTTCTTCCACAATTTGTCTTTGATCTAGGCTAATATATTTTCAAAAAGGATAATATCACAAATTCATAGTAAAATTTTTTTCACATTTTACCTAACATTTAGCTATTATGGTTTTATGTTTTTTTTTAACTTTTTCCCTTTCAATTATATTGTTTTTATTTTTTTAATGAAAATTTGGAAAGGGTTAAATCCCCCAAAAACTTTTTGGGGAGAAATTAAAGTCTTTTTCTAATCCCTAAAGATTAAAATTTGGGAAATATTTTGATGATACCCTAGGATGGGGCATTTCCCCCTTTGCTTTTTAGAAATGATTTTAGTTTTGTATAATCAAATTAATTTTTGATTTTAAAATGTGGGGATTGTTGAATTGATCCATTAAAGATGTTTGGAGGAAAATTTTGTTGTAGATATTTGATTTATATGTTTACCCAAAAGTGTTACCCGTTGATCTGATAATAAAAATTTTAAACCCAATGTGATAAGGCAATTAGGAAAACCTAGTCTAATTAAAAATAATAAAAATAACAGCCTTTAAACTCCTTTGTGCTTGTGTGGCAAGGAATAGGTGATAAGGCAAGTGATAAGCTGATAAGGGCTGGGTGGCTGGTTCCAAAGTATATAAAACCCTAAAACATCAATTTGGTTTGTGGTTTGAGTCACAGTAAAATGTTATAAATCGATAAAATGTTTAAGCTGGCATGAAACTGTCTTACCGTCATTTAACCTCTTTCACCCAATGAGTTAAGGTAATGAGTTGTTATATTGCAAACGTTTTAGTATTATCTTACTATGGTATAAATTGCGTTAAGATGTGTAGCTTGTTGAATAATCTGAGGTAATGATATTGATTAATACTTCACTGACTTGGCTGGCTAAAGCAAGATAAGTTCGGGTTTATTGCAAATTGAGTGATCATCGCAGTGGTACCAGCTGTTAATTTGATAAACTTTTGAAGTAAAGAAATTGAACGTGAAAACATAATATTATTTATGGTCAAGTAAAAAATTTAAATTTTTTTGGTTCACGTTTTTTTTTTTTTTTACAACATTCTCGCCCTTTTTTCTTCTAAACCGGAGGATGTTACAAATTGGTATCGAGCATTTTTTAACCGACTGACAACCCATCCCCCATTCGTTGTTCAAGTCATTGTGCCAAATCTAGGAGTCTAAATTTATACTTTGTATTGACAACTCATAGTCAATATAATTTGTTTAGTTTATTTAAAGGTTAGAATATAGAAACTATTTTGAGCTTGGATAACATGGGGCTTATTAGCATTAGAAAATATATGCGAAACAGTAATAGGTGAAAGTATTAAGAGTATGATAAACGAATTGCGCATTTTTAAAGAAATTCAAGAATTATCACAGAATTGGGTGAACCATGTAGTAGTTAAAGTGGATTGTTAAGTCTTGGTCTGAATTAAAGCCTAGCAGTGTATGAAATCCTTCTTCGTTCCTTGCATGTAAGATTGCTGTAGCTTAAGGAGTGAGAGTGAAAAGTAAATTTGATATGAGTTTGTCAAAGATATTTTTATGCGTTAATAAGACAACAGGATGTCTGGAGCATATTCGTCAGGATGATGAGAGGTCTCAGATGACTCTGGTAGTGGAAATTGGATAGTGATAAATAGTTGTATAGTAGCAGTGGATTGTTTCGATAAAAGGACACCAAACTGTTTGATTTCTTGATGAAGTTGTGGTTTTGGAATTTGGAAATAATTATAATCGGATTAGGTTATAAATGCTGTTGTTGTTGTGTCAATACATGTATACATGAATGTGTAAGTAGACTTGTGTGATAGGAATACACCAGACTGTTTGCTGGAAATGTAACTGTATTCTAAAATTACTTTGTAAAGATATTTGTACAGTATCAAAACTGTTTTGGTTAGTTAAAAGAACTTAAAGATATATATTAATGGTTAATGGTTGATAGAGGAAACTGAGGCCGTTCTGGGACCTAATTGGAAGCTAGATTGATTAATTAAATCTGGGATTCGAGTGTTTCCAGATGATGAAAGATTGTTAATCCTATATTTCTAGAGTGGTATCTTAGAATTAGACAAAGATTACTTTTTGTTGTTACGCCATGGTAATTGAGCTGAGCAATCATACTTGTTAAATTAACGATGTAATAAAATGCTTGCTTGATGCCACATTTAGACTTATTGATAGGAATGGATCCATGTTCTAGAGGTTATAAAAATGAAAAATAAAGATTACTTTTGTTGTGCAAATGTTTGATTTAGTACTTGCAGAAGTAATGAGTACGCTTTAGACTTACGATGCATGTATGGCCAAAAGAAGCTGAATTTGTTCGATGCAAACATAAAAGGAGGTAAAACGATGCATCTTGGACAAGAAACTTAATTTGTTTGTGAAGTCTAGAAAGTCACTAACTTATGATTAGAATTTTGGATGGGATCAGGCATTTATGTGGTCAACAACATGTCTTTAAACTTGTCCTGCTAAATTATCTTTCCAACTCATCTTGAAACGCCTCAATGGACATCTGGATCTCAAGATACATCTATTTTAGAATAAGACACATGCAGAAATTCCTATAATGGGATTTTTTTGAATAATTACGAATTTTCAAGATTTGATTGTGATTATTTGTAATTTAAATCAACAGAGATTCTGCAATATCTATTAGGATCGGCATTTATTTGACTAGATTTATTTTTAGCATTTATTATTATTCGAGTTTACTATCCAATTAGGGAGATTAGATTTTAGCATTTATTTATTGTATTTAATTCTAAGTTTAGTAGGATTAAAACTTCCATGGCCTATATAAAGGAGGCTTCACCACATTGTAATTAGATTCATTGATTAATAAAAGTTCTCTTTGGAGATTTTAGTATTCTTTGAATTTGCAAGTGTTCGCAAACTTGTCTGCAGAGCCATCTTCAACACAAGATCATCGAAGTTCTGAGGGAGATCATCTTCACACTTTGTTTGCTGCTGTAATTGCATCTGGGAGGGAGGTGAGGTTGAATTTGTCTGATGAAAACAATAAGTCTAAAACAATGCACGACAAAGGTCAAAATCAATTCATCGCCATATCAAGAAATCAAGCTCCATTGACGAAGTCTGATAAGCAGCTAACTTATTTGAATTTTGATGGGATTGGGAAAATTTCATGTGGCCAACATGAATTTTTTGAGCTGAAAAAATTAGATTCTAACATCTTTGAAAGCCTTAATAAAACATCCGGATTTTATCAATGGGAACACCTTTCAACGAATTAGATAAAGACAGCGCATGCAGAAATTCCTGGTTACGGGATTTTTACGATTTTTCATTCTACGAATTTCAAGATTTTATTTAGATTATTTGTAATTTAAATGAAATAACATTCTCGCTAATCACTTGTTAGTCAGATTTATTTGACTAGATTTTATTTTTTAGTACTTATTTATTATTAGAAGTTACTTTATCTAATTAGGAGATTAGATTTTTAGCATTTATTTATTGTATTTAATTCCTAAGTTTAAAAGGATTAAAATACCATGTAATATAAATATGCGTCTTCCCTAAATTGTCTGAAATTATTGATGGTGACAGTCATGTAAACTTAGTGAGTAGTTCATTGTTGATGCACCGATTACTCATGCCAAGAACATCTAGCATTTGTGCAAATGTTGATATTTGAGAAGAACCATCTACCAAACAAAAGGATAGTGACAAAGTGAACACATTAGACAAGATAACAATGCTTATAATCCCTCGTGTGAAGTAGTAGGTCCACTTGCTATACTCATCACCTCCCCACAAAGAAAGTAAGTGTATCTCAAGATACGCCTATTTTAGCGAAGACAACACATGCAGAAATTCATATACGGGATTAATACGGGATTTTTGGATAATTACGAATTTTCAAGATTATTTGATTATTTGTAATTTAAATCAATATAGATTCTGCAATATCTATTAGATCAGATTTATTTGACTAGGATTTTATTTTTAGCATTTATTTATTATTAGAAGTTACTTATCTAATTAGGAGATTAGATTTTAGCATTTATTTATTGTATTTAATTCCTAAGTTTAGTAGGATTAAAACTTCCATGGCCTATATAAAGGAGGCTTCACCCACATTGTAATTCAGATTTCATTGATTAATAAAAAGTTCTCTTTGGAGATTTTAGTATTTTTGAGTTTGCAAGTGTTCGTAAACTTGTCTAGAAGCCATCTTCAACATAAGATCATCGAAGTTCTGTGAGGGAGATCATCTTCACACTCTTGCTTGCCTAGGTAATTGCATCTAGAGGGTTCCATTGACGCCACCACCATAAGCAAATCTGAATTTTTAGATTTGTTTTTTATTTTGGTTTGTTTTGTTTTTTCTTTATTCAATTTGTGCTACTCTATCACTTATCCACTTTACTTTGCTTATGCATGAATTTGCATGAGTATTTAAAGTTTGCATAATATTCATTGCATTCAATAAACATGTTGTTCATTAAAGCATGCGTTGCATTTAAACATGTAGTTCATTTTAGTTATACACTTCATTTAACTAAGTAGTTCATTGATTAAACTAGTTCATTCAAGATTATTAGTTCATTGAATAAAGTTAGTTCATTAATTAAACTAGTTCATTCATCAAACTAGCTCATTTATTAAACTAACTCTTAATTGTTTACATGCATGTTTTCAATTAAAGATTGAATAAAGTTTACCTTTGTGTCTAGGTGCATGAGGGAAGATGAACGGTTTTACCAGATGCAAGAATATCAGCAGAATGTCTTCCGCGATACAGACGTGTTTGGATCCAGAAATCAATTGACGTTATTCCTCCATCTCTTAGCTTTCCAATGCCTTTTGAATCACCTCAACCGATATCGGGAGCTTGAGATACTTAATGATTTATCTGAAGACAGTGCAGGCTGAAATTTTTATTACGGGAATTTTATGCATGGATGATTTGAATGAATTTGAGCCAAGGAAGAGTTCTTTCATCTTCTACCAAGAGACAAGCAATTGATGGCCATCTTAATTCAGCAAATTCAAGGCATTCAAGGTTGATGTTATCACCATTCAAGTGGGGTTTCAAAATTCATTGAGGAGACATGAAATGAAGGCTGGATGAAACTCACTTTTTATGACATTCAAGTCATATTAATCAGCTTGAAGATGAAGAGTTGCACTTAAACTGGACAGCAAGGATGTCTACATTCATCCTTGTCCACATTCATCCCTTTTCTTCATATGATAGCAAAAAACAAGGCAGCCCAAGAGTCCTTCTTAATTTGGACGAAAATATGACTAAATTAACCTCAATTTGTCTAAACTAATCAGCTTTGAAGATGAGAAGAAAGGACAAAGCATTCATGTGTATTCAAGTGCATTAAGATGAGCATTCATCTTTCTTGTAACACCTTTTCATATTCTGCCTACTTCTACTATAAATAGGCATCTTTAGGATCATTGTAAGACACACTTTGAATATATAAAACATCTTTGAAAGATTGCTTTCATTCTTGTTCTCTTGTGGAACTTTATCGGCTTCAAGTTAGTCTTGTAGTCTTCATCCATTTCCCTTTGTTATAGCGTTGGTTCCTAGCTCATCTATAGCTAGTGGGTCACGTTCCATATCCTACCACTTCATTTCCACTTTATTATATTGCTGGTTCCTAACTCTTTATAGTTAGGGGGTCACAATCCATCCTTTGAATTTCTTCATCTTAACGCCAACACCCCATCATCTTCACCTACATTTTCATCTTTTGTTTTAAAAAATTACAATTTCATCATTTCTATTGTGAATTACAAATTCCTTTACCTATTCTTAGTAATTTTTTTTAGCATTATCCTTTATTATTCATCATTCTCCTCCAACTAGAATTGTTTCAGCCAAGTCCCCGACACTTGTAAGCCTTTTAGGGGAAATTCCCAAAAAAGGGCTTGAAAAAAAAGCAGAAAGGGGAAGGCATGAGTGTGATTAGGGGAAAAACCTAACCCGAAAAGGGAAAAACGAGTGTGAGTGCATTTTCTTTTTGGGGTGGAAAGGTGAGGTTTGTTAGTAAGGTTTTAATTTCCCTTTTTTTTTATTAAATGTCACAAAGATCTGGTCATAGTGGTGAAGGAGTTCCTAATTTGCAAAATCGTGCTATGCTTCAAGCAATGGCCAAATGATCCAAGAGCAGAGCCCCTAATTGAACGAATGAACCCCCTTGAAATTCCGCTTTAAACAGGTAATGAGGGGTATCTCAAGAAGTTGAAGGATGATCAGATCACATCCCAACATAGCACGTACAACAAGCTGGAGAGTCAGAGAAAGTCGACCATCTCGACAGCAATCAAGATTACCATTCACTCGCTTTTCAAGGAAGAACGATCTTTGACCTATCTTGCATGGGAAAAGAAGGTTACAGTGCATTTGGAGTGCCATAACTATTCAGAGCTTAAAAGGTAAACTGCCGTGGTTGAATTATGCACATTTATGGTGGGATCAATTGACATCAAGTAAGCGATTGAGAACATCTGTCTATACGGGATGAAATGAAAGCGTAATGCTAAGGCGATTCATTCCAACCCACTACCATCGAGAGTTATTCCGTCTTCAAAAATCTTTCACAAGGTAAACGAAGTGTTGAAGACAAAAGAAGATGGAGGTGTCCCATGATTCGAGCCAACATCGGCGAAGAGAAGCCACAGTACAAGATTCTGGCCGACTAACTTATACATTGCGGCGTGTCGGTCTCTGGCGTGGTGTGGAGATGAAGACATGTGCGCTATGGCAGTGGAGTGGAAAACAAACAAAAGAAAGGGTGCACACGATCTTACGGGAGTTCCAACAAATAGCAAGTTCATACAAGAAGACTCCTCCAATACCGGGCCCCATCAAAAAGGAGGACCAAAGGAAAAGTCTCATTGCAAACCAGCAAGGGTAAGACTACTACTCAAATCGCTCCCGACATATTGTTTTGGCAGCCGTGCACACATTTGCAAGTTCAATGTCCGAATCCGCAACACCATGCTTCTTCAAGATGATGGAGAAAAGCTGAATGTTAAGAGGATGAGAATAGATGCTGCCATCAAGAAGAAGAATTAGATGGATGGAAGGAATGTTGTCAAAAGAAGCCTTAAACGCATAACCGCTGAGGAAATGAACAATCGAAAATATCTTCCATACCGCTGTTACGTTGGAGGAAAGGTATGCTTTGTTATTATTGATGGTGGTAGTTGCATCAATGTTGCTAGTACCTTAATGGTAGATACACTTGGCTTTGGCAAAATAGCATCCACAACCTTATAAGCTACAATGGCTCAACGATGGAGGAGAACTCAAGGTGACCAAACAAGTTCGAATTGTTTTCTATTGGGAAGTACAAAGACGAATATTATGCGATGTCGCTCCAATGCACGCAAGCCATTTATTACTAAAGGCCACCAAAATTTGATAGGCGAGTGATCCGCGACTGTATACTAACCGGGTATATAATGTCACCCATGAAGCAAAGAAGATCACTTTAGCCCCACTTTCTCCAAAACAAATACATGAAGACCAAATTTTATTGAGAGGAAAAATTGAAAAGCCAAAGAGAGAGAGACCAAAATGGAGGTAAAAGCCAAAGGAGTGTGGATCAAATGAGGAAGGAAAATCAGCATTCTTTCTAAAAGAGAGAGTTGAAAAAAAGAGTTTAATGACAGCAAAGCGAAGCACTTGCGTTTGTACAAGGAAAATTTTGAATACAACTACCTTGATCAAAATTTGCCGCTTTTGTTGTGTCTTTATTATGAGTTTGATGACTCATTTCCGAGGAATATATGGGCTGCCACCTATTCGCGGGCATAGAACATCAAACAGACTTTGTTCCCTGAGCCGCTATTCCAAACCGACTAGCTGCATCAAGCAACCCCATGAAACTAAGGAGTTGTAAAGGCAAGTATCCGAAAGCGATGTCAAAGCCACGTGAGGGAAAGTTTAGCCCATGTGTCGTGTCTGCCTACTTGTGCCAAAGAAGGATGGAACTTGGCGCATGTGCGTGGATCGCCGAGCTGTGTAAACAAAAATGTAAAGTATTGTCACCCTATTCCTCGCTAGATGACATGTTAGATGAGCTTAGTGGTTCTAACCTCTTTTCCAAGATTGATCTTAAAAGTGGTTACCACCAAATGAACGCGGAAGGTGATGAGTGGAAAACAAAGATTCAAAATTAAGCAAGGCTTTATGAGTGGTTGGTTATGCCTGGCTGAACTAATGCTCCAAGCAATGCTTATGAGGTTTATGAATCATGTTCTTAGGCCTGGGCAAGTTTTGTGGTTTACTTTGACATTCTAATCTATAAGAAACCATGGTGGAACATGTTCAACATTTAAGGTAGTTTTGCTAAGTTTTGAGGAAGGAAAATCGCTTATTAACTTACAAAAAATACATTTTGTAATCGCATAGGTTGTTTCCTAGGTTTCGCAGAGCCAAGGCTCGGGAGGTGACAAAGATAGGCGCCAGCCACGAAGAATACGACAGCAAGCATTTTCGCTGAGTTTCCATGACTTGCAGTTTTATATCGAAGATTCGTCCCTCAACTTCACATAGCCGCCACTAACAAGTGTTATTAAGAAGAATTCTAAATTCTTTGGGGGAAGATCAAGAGAAGTCCTTTAATACATTAAAGATTGTTTAATACATGCTCCCTTACTGCTCACTGATTTTAATCTAACTTTTGAAAATTGAAACGTGATGCATCGTGTAGGAATTGGAGTGTAGCTTTGTTCAAGGTGGACGCCCTATATTTCCATTTTTGAAGGAAAATTAAGGGAGCTACGCTTAAATTACCCTACTCA
Source organism: Hibiscus mutabilis (assembly GCA_019671005.1). NCBI lineage: Eukaryota > Viridiplantae > Streptophyta > Magnoliopsida > Malvales > Malvaceae > Hibiscus > Hibiscus mutabilis. Next base: position 14,445 of record JAGYYJ010001784.1, read on the forward strand.
TGACAAGGGAGATGTATGCCTGCGTAGGCAATGGAAACATGGCAACATTACCTTTGGCTAAGGAGTTCATCACCACACCGATCACGAGGCATTGATATCCGCAAAACAAACACAAACCTCAACAAAGGTGGAAATTAAAACTTTTTCAGTCTTTCCCATGTTGGTCAGAAAGAGCGCAAGAATATAGTTAAATGCATTGTCACTGAGGTAGGCATTCTTTTAAACACTTTTGAATCTCTGTTGTTTTGTTTTTTATTAAAGACTTATATGTCTTTCTGACTTTTTGGAGAGATTTATAAAGAGATGGTCAATTGAAAAATACTATAAGTACGAAATGGTTTATATTTAAGGAAGCGAAGACTATGCATCCTCAAGGTTCCACAGAACGAATTGCCAAAGTCATGAGTTTAATGTATTATCGATAACATTTTGCCATATCGCGAGCAAAATATTGGCCTAAATGAAACGATGTGGAGAGGTCGCCCAATGAAATGCTAGACGTGAGAAGGCCAAATCTAAAGTCATGCCACATGGATTATACACACTTTACCCATACCCCATAATTATGGATGGATATTTCACGGATTTTGTGCTGGGCTTCACGCAATAAAGAATGGTGCTTATTCCATCTTGTAGTTGTGACAGATTCCCTCCAAAAATGGTTCATTTATCCCTCGTAATAAACTAATGATGCCTTCATATTGTTACTTTGTTTTTTCAGGAAATCTTAAGGTTAGATGGCATACCAAGAATCCATTGTGTCCGATCGATGCGAAGTTTAAGTCACTTTTTGAGAGCCCTGGCGGAGTAATTGTACTTGCCATTATTGGTTGATACCTGCCACTACAAAACGATGGCCAAACTGGAAGCGGTGAATCGAGTACTTTCTTGTATGTTACCGATCCATCATTAGAAGAATTTGAAAACATGGGAGAGAGTTACTACATGTGGAGTTTGCATACAACCGCCTGGATCCATAGTACTACAGGTGCACGCTTTTTGAAGTGGTGTATGGATTCAATCCATTAACACCGATAGACTTGTTACCATTACCACTGATCAAATTGTGAATAAAGATGGACTTAATAAAGTTGAATTTGGCCGCGAGTTTCATCAACGAGGGAGAACATTGAAACGCTTTCGGGGACGCAAGCAAATATAATTTCGATTTTTGAATTAGGCATCGGGTGTGGCTGCACATGAGAAAGAAAGGTTCGGCTCAACAAAGTCCAATTAATGCCTCGGGAGATGGACCATTCCAAATAGTCAAGAAGATCAATGACAATGCCTATCAATTAGATCTTCCAGGTGAGTTTAATGCCAGTGCAACCTTCAATGTTGCTGACCTATCTCCTTATTAAATCAACTTACATTATTTGGGGACAAATCGCCATGAAGAGGGAGGGACGTGATATGAACGCCAAATGGCAAAGACCCGGAAATCAATTGACGTTATTCCTCCATCTCTTAGCTTTCCAATGCCTTTTGAATCACCTCAATCCGATATCGGGAGCTTGAGATATTTAATGATTTATCAAGACAGTGCAGGCTGAAATTTTTATTACGGGAATTTTATGCATGGATGATTTGAATGAATTTGAGCCAAGGAAGAGTTCTTTTCATCTTCTACCAAGAGACAAGCAATTGATGGCCATCTTAATTCAGCAAATTCAAGGCATTCAAGGTTGATGTTATCACCATTCAAGTGGGGTTTCAAAATTCATTGAGGAGACATGAAATGAAGGCTGATGAAACTCACCTTGTAACACCTTTTCTTATTCTGCCTACCTCTACTATAAATAGGCATCTTTAGGATCATTGTAAGACACACTTTGAATATATAAAACATCTTTGAAAGATTGCTTTTTATTCTGTTCTCTTTGTGGATTTTTATCGCTAAGTTAGTTCTAGTCTTCATCCATTTTTGTTATCGTTGGTAGCTCATCTATAGTTAGTGTGGTCATAATCCTACCACTTCATTTCCACTTATTATATTGCTGGCTTTATAGTTGAATTTCTTTTCATCTTAACGCCAACACCTCATCATCTAGTACTTTTTAGGTAACTATCACTCTTCCTACACCCCCTTCTACATATCTTTCTGCATTCATTATTTCTATTTCTTATTTATCTATTTCATTGTTGTTTTATTTCACAGAATACATTGCACTGCAGAGTTCTTACTAGAATCACGACGTGGGCATTCATATTATATGATTCAAAACTCATAGTCGACTGTGTCAGTAGCAAAGATGTTCAAAAAAATTTTGGGACTGTTTTTGAGTAATTTAATATGTTATGGACTATTTGTGGAAGTAAACGTATGCTTTGGAATTAAAATATAAAACCGGATTGTTTTAGTGATTTGAATTGAGTAACATGTGCTAGCTTTGGTTAATTAAAAACCGTATAAGCTCTCGGAAACTGTTTGGATTCCTTGTATTCTGTGAGCATGATTGAATCTAGTTTATGATTTCTGATCATAAAGGACTGTTCTAAAAAGAACAAGGTAAGTGTATGTGTAGTTTGGAACACTGCAGCAAAAATTGAAAGCTTAGAAATCATGGTACTGATTTAAGGAGTTAAAATCAGGAAGGTCAAAACTGTTTTAAAATCTGCAATAGCAGTCACTGAAAATTGTTATAAATTGTAATGAATTAGATCCTATAATTTATGTGGTTGGAGTGTTTGTCATGTCTAGTTTTCAATTAAACAAACGAAACTAAAATTTTGAGTTTTATAACAGATTAGAGACAATTGTTCAAAGACTGTAAACTGTCTAGTGGCAGAATTAGTGTGTCTTTAAATTAAAAAATTGTATTATTTCATGCGATTAAAAATGCAAGGTCTATATGGTTAGAAAGCTAGTCGAGTCAGCTTTCCAAGGGTGTAAACGTTTGAAATTCCAATCTAGGGATTGGAAGTTATGAAAGTTTAACGAGTATTGTGCAGTCTGCCCGGCAGCAGCAAACTACATAAGATATTTAGAAAAATCATGGAAAAACATGAATGAAAAATCGTTTGGATAATGTTAAAGTGTGAGGCGTATTACGTTATACTCATACATGATCATCTAGGACCGAAATGGCCGTTTTGATGCTATTAATTTGTTTGAATTGACTGTATATAATTACATTTAGGGGGCTGTTTAATTGTTTAGACTGGTATTTGGTTATTCCTATTTTTGAGGATTTAGAATTATAGTAGAAACTAGGCTAGGGGATCGGGTTCTGTTGAACATAAGGTTTGTATGTTTGATGAACAATTTTGAGTTAATTGCTTTTATTAAGATTATGTATTGATTGATTATGAATGAGATACATTATGTAATATTGTGAAAAAGGCCTAAATAGAGCTAATTGATGATGGCATACATTAAGGAAGAGACATTCATGTTTTGATTTGAAATGATATTGCAATTGTTGTGTTTAAAATGCCTTGTTATGCTTGAACGATTGGCTATGAATGTCTTTGATATTGATAAGAACTGTACTTGTAATAAGCCCGATTAACTTACTAACTAATGGCAATAAGATTTTACAATGAAAGACTAATTAGTTAACTTTAAGGAGTTAAGAAGTAAGAAGCTTGAATGATGCTATAAGTTATAAAAACAAAGAGATAAGCAAGGTTACTTGTAACCTCAAGAAATCCTTGTTAACTTTAAAAGTAGTTACTTGTACAATAAGCAACTTCCTCGAAATGAAAAAAATTAAGATAAAACATATAAGTCATTCCCTGTGAAATGGTAAAGACCTTGATATATTGGTTTATGCCTAAATGTTTGACTTAAGGTCATTATTATTAAGATCGACGATCTTTAGTACCGGTACCTTGCTTAAGAAATTGCTCAGAATGCCTTTGTTATGTTTCGATATTAATTTAATTTATATAATATCGAACTGGCATTACCGATTCTTGTTATCTATCACCACATGATTCAAGGTAAACACATAAAAAAGATATGAATTGAAAGTTATTAAACAAAGAATTCCAAAAGAGATATGATCAAATATTTTGAATTGATAGCTCTTGACATTGGATTGATAGCTCTTAGTGAGCATAATGTTATAAGAGGCTCTTAGTGAGCATCAAGTTATGAACTGCTCTTAAAAGAAGACATAAAGTTATGAAAGGCTCTTGAAGAGCATAAGATGATAAGACTCTCAATGAGTATAACAAGATTTACGTTTACAAGTCTTTAAATAAACTGCAAATAAATCTTTAATATAGACATCATCATAATAAGTTAATTAAATGTTTATAAATCTTGTATGATTACTTTTTTGATGTTTGATGATCATTGAGGTGTATATCATTAGTTACTACATTTACTCATGACATGTAAGCCCCTAATGAACACATCTTCATGCATATCTGTGGACTTATAAAGCTTGAGTTTGATCGAATCAAGGGATTTCCCACATCTCAAGATACATATGTATTGTCTCATTACCATATGTACAAACTCTAGGATGGTGGCACACTAGTATATGTAAGCATATATATTAACTTCCTTTTGACATGTAAAGTAAATTGTTTATGTATACATATATATGGTTTTAAAACTTATACTTAGTTCCGCTGATGTTTTAAGTATGTTTATTTATGATGTTTTAGAATGGATCAATATTGCAGCTGAGCTAGTATAAAGAAAAATATGACAACTCGATTGATAGTTGCTTAATTTTATAAGTTCGGGCTCAATGCACTCCCTAGATACTTATGAAGTTAATAAACCACGCTGGCATGTGATTAAATACTTAAGATGTTCAAGTTTGTGGATAGATCTAATATGATTTTTTGATTGGTTGTTGATCTGTATGCTTTGGTTTAGTGAGTGCCTCTAAAGGTCTTGAGCATATGGGTGGAATTTTCTAATGGTTTATAATGAATTGATCTTGTATGTCACTGTCTTGGTACGATAATTGGACGCATCGCTTAATGAATAAGATACGCTTTATGTAGTCAATACTTGTATAGATAAGAAATGCTCTGAATTGCTTAGGATGATGAATGGCTACATAAATATCCATGATTGAATGTGCAGTTTTGAATGGTTGTATTGTAAGATGAGTCTTAAAGACCATTTTGTGTTAATACATGATTAAGTGAACTTTTTCAATATATATAAGGTTTAGATAGATGTCTAATATGTTAAGAATGATTCAAATGGTAGAAAAATGAAGGTTTATAAGAACTACTTAGTCAATTAATCTAAATATTTATGGTTGTTTGTATGGGATGTCTGGATCTATTGATTGAAGTATATGTAATTTTGATGTTAAACAATCAATGTTGCTAGAACTTTGAAACGGGAGTTCAATAGTTCCTTGCCTATCAAACTATGTTAACGGGTCATTGAATAACCGTAAATTCATCCATATTATATGAGTTACTTAACTAGTAAACAACCAAACATACTTAACTTATCAAGCAATAAATCTCATATTTTGTTTACAAGACATTCTTCAACAATTCAATTAACAGAGAATTCAGCCATTGAAGAGGAAATTAAGCTTAAAAGCGTAGTAGATTTTTCATTGAAATTAAGCTAGTGCAAAGTAAGCATAATTTTTCTTGTGTTTAATTTGAATAGGCAACTAAGTGATTCTGAATTGACTGATTTTTGATGATTTATGATGGAATTAGACATTGAATGTTGTTAGTGATTGAATGGGTTATAGAATTATGCTAAATTGAAGAATGAACACAGGTAAAGATGAAAGTATGTGTTTGTGATAGAATAAACCTAGGTTGCTGGAAAATTGAATTGTGATATTGAAATGGAAATTGAATGATTAGAACATAAAATTGAGCTATGGAATTAATGGATTGATGATGATCATGAATAGGTAATGTATAGAAGGTGTTAAACAAATTTAAATTAGATGCAAACAATGGGAAATGAGCGATGGAAGCATGAACATAGTTATGTAACATAGAAAGAAACTGTTTTGTGGAATTGAAATTGTAAACATGCAAAAGATTAGGCTTTATAACGAACCTACTCTGCCTTATTTGATTAATGTACTTAGAACATGGAAATGAATACAGGCCATATCATATGAATGAAAATAGGACTAAAACCTTGGTTAAAATGAAAAATGACAGATGCAACCCGCCCAGAATTGCCTGTTCTGGCAGTCACTTGAAAATTCACAAAAATTGTATAGATTGAATTAGGGCTGAAATTTTAATGACATGATCCTGTAATGTCTATTTTCACAGTGAAGAGAGAATGGAAAATTGCCCTATCCTGAAACTGTCGTAAATGGAAGGTAACTGTCCGGCAGTGTAAATGCTCCTGTCTTTGAACAACCGTATTACACTGGATAAGAAATAAAGGCAAGTCTTACATGGTATTATGGGAAATTTTGTTAAAGCCTGCGTATAGAAATTGAAATTCCTAATGATGACAAAAAGATATGCATTTATTTATTAGTGTGCAAACTGCCAGGCAGCATTGTCCCGGGCAGCCTGCTTACTGTTTTTGTACCTGTTTCAAAACAGTTTTGGGACATTGTAGTCTGTCCAATTATGGTTTAAAATGAAGTAATATGATTGTGAGATAAATTGGTAAGAAAATGCTTAAAGGGAGGTATAAAAACAGAAGCAAACTGAGTACACAGATAACATTGCTACTATGATTGTAAGGATATTGTGTTGTTTTGATGAAATGTGCATGTGTTATGTTTGCTAGACCAAAGGCATCAAATTGAGGAAGAAAAAGGAAATCATCCAATGGCTAAGAACAAGGGGGCTAAGAACAAGATAATTGCCACTTGCTTGGATTGTATTGTGAGTGTAGTTACCTTTGTGGGTTAGACTAGGTTCTAAACAATGCATTTCTTATTACATATTTCAGTGATAACAATCTAAGGATGAACTTGACGCAATAAAGGAATAAAGATACACATAAAACATGATCCTAGTCTTCATGTACATGCCTATTCGAAATGCTTATGCATGATTAGTGATAATCTGTTGCTTGTAATGCTATGATAAAACATGTTTGAATGCTAATGACTTGTTGAGATATGATTCCCCATTTAATGAAAAAATGGAAACCACTGACTTGTGAGCTATGCTCAATAGTCATGGGCTTGGTCATAAGTCGCATCTTGATTGGACATGAACGTGATCTTGAACATGGATAACTTGAATAATGAAAACAAACCTGGTAGCTTGTTGGATTAGGTAGAAAGGCAGAGCCCAGAGCTCATTGTGTACAGGATCATGTGTCCAGGGCTGCCCCTATTTGGCTGAGACAGACTGAGGGTACATATGTGGTCTTGTAGAAGGATTAGGTTGACTAGCACTGGTGCATATTGGCAAGACCATTACATATTGTTAAGATTTGAATCTAGTAAGCTACTTAAATGAAATAAGACACTTAAATGAACATTGCTTGTGTTGTAAGAAATCGAATGAACTTTATTGCTTTGAAAGATGACATGCGAAAGGTTGCAAAACTTCTTGTTACTTGTCATGAAAGAAATGTATGGATCATGGCTTTAAGTGTATAAATGCCTCTAATTGATAATTTGATGATTGGTTGCTTTTCCTTAAGCATGTTATTCGAATGGACAGCAGAAAACCATGATGGATTGTTGTTGTTGATTGCATGACATGTGTAAAAGATGCCAAGTTAATTTATGTAATTCGGAATAGTATGTATTGTATTGATGGTCTTGATTTCTTGAAACATGAAAACGGATGTGTATATTGAAATTGATCAGACTTAGTGTTACTCCCACTACACATCTTGTACTTACTTCACTTACTATCCATTCTTCCCATAACAGACAAAGATGCTTCAAGAGGATATTCTGTTTGAAGCAACACTTGAGGCAAGCTTTCAAAGTATGAATTCATACTTTGTATACTCCAGTATGGTGGCACTAGATTTTGTATTAGGTAGCTTTTGATCATGCATTTGATTATTGTATATAAGACTGATAGCCTATTTTGACGGTTTTATTATGTAATCTATTTGGATGACTTAAACTATGTTTGAACGAATGATATTATGTATATATATATATATGAAGGAATAGCCACAAATTTGTGAAAGAACGGCTTGAATGAAACTGATAATCTGTCACGAATCGAACCAATGCGTGATGAAATCTTGTTTAATTTGAAGGATAAAAAAATGTTGTATGTTCATACATTTGCTCCTCGGCCTGATTGACATGATTCGCAAGATAAGATTGAGGCTAAGGTATGCATTTGTTTCATGCATTAACAATGTATAAACTAGGTGATTAGCTATGAAAGTGGATGACTTGATTGTAAAGAAACAAATGTGATATGGTAAGAATACCATGTTGTCTTAATGGAACAAAGGAATGTTATAAATAAAGATAGGCGGCTTAGATAATTGAAGGAGTGAAATGTTAATTGGTTGATGAAGTAGTAAACTTGAGGTGTAATAGGTTAGTTTAAATAGATGTTTATGATCACATACATGAATCATGAAAGTGTACATGAATTGCAAGCAAGAATGGTTATCTAATGGTATAGTAACTTAAAAAAGCTAGTATGCCACACTTGTATTTATATTTGAATTAATTGCATGAAAGATTTGATTGAATTGGTAATATGATACAGTAACGCATGCTTCTCAAGTCTAGTTTCCCATGGTTACTTGTTCGAGTCAAGTAACCCATCTATTGCTTTGCTTTTGTTGTTGAACGCCCCAGTTGCTTGATTACGCTTAATCCGTTTAAATAAAAAGTAATGCATGTTTGTCCTCGATTCGTTCGCATTTGTGACCGGGCATGAGTCAAGGCTTGCTTAAGCTGGTCGTAAACTTCTCTCGCGGCTTCTCAAACTGTCAGAATGGCTCATCCTTCAAAGAAGCGTTGGTAAATTGTGTGTGGCTAAGGTTGAAAGTCCCTTGGACTAATCGTAGCTATCATGCATCAAAAACCAAATTGAATAGCTTATGTCACCTACATTTTAAAGGTCCTTAATCCAAAATAGATTGACATCTTCTTTAGTCTACTTTGATCCCTTTACAATTTAGATGATATGCTGTCCGAGAAATGAACTTTCAGTTAACTAACATCACATTTGGAGTAACTTCCTCAAATAGTCTAAGTATGAAGGAGATGTTTAAACATCTAGTGTCTTAGCATGTTCTTCCATTATTTCAAGAATACCAAGATGTCGCTTCGAATACTGGCCATGAATTCATCGAAGATGACAACCCGTGGAATACTAACGTTGAGGTCCATGAATGCAAATCTTACCATAACAACTAAATGGGTGAGGAATTCGAATGTGCTATATTAGTTCTAAAGGCTATCTTGCTACATCTTCTTCTTTCGCGGACTCATTTTGTAATATCGTTTCAAGATCGCTTGAAAACATATCATCTTTAGACCGGTCGGATTAAATATTTCTTCAACTTGGCAAAGGATATCAATTTCGATATGAGCTTCGTTCACTGTCGATAATCAATACGATGTCTCGTCGCGGCCATCTTTCTTCACAAACAAGACAGGCTTATTCCCAAGTGAGATGAGCTAGGCTGGATGAAACCCCGCCTGTAACCTTGAAGTTGCTTGGAGTTCTTAAACTCAACCTCAGCCATCCAATAGGCGAATGGCAACAGACCCTTTCCGGAAGCTGAAGATCAATCCCAAACTCTACTCGTGGTTGAGGAGACCAGGAGTTCGAAAATATCAATGAATCTCTGATGTCAGTGGATAGTTGACAATCCAAAAATCGTATTCATCTTGTTTAATAATGCGGCAAAGATGGATGTAGGTTTTTATCAATAAGAAGGATGGATTCTTTTCCTAGACCTTGGAGATAAAGTCTTCGATTTTGGCAATCTACAAGCTTGAGTGTTTCACACTAACCAATCTAGTCCCTGCACTAGATTAAGTTCACACGATGGCAAGACATATAGATCAATAGGGAAATGTATATTTTGAATGAAATTATGGGACAGGAATTGTAAATGCCCTAATGGATGTGCCCCTGATGATGAAGGGTTCGACAAAGGAACAAGGTCTCGCATTTGGTTTCAGTTTCACTTCAATTTAGCAATCAAAGATGCGCTTAACAAAAGAATGGGTAGACCAATCAATTAAAGCATACGCAGGACTTGAATTTAATTCAACAAAGATATGCAATGACATCAGAGCTTCTTCATCATCCTTTCCCAAATGTGATATATGAGGCCAGAGATTCTTGATAAGTAGCATTCGAATAGTTCCCTTCTTTCCCTTGATTTACTGTCAGCTTGACTAGCCCCTGCTTCGATTGGAGGTGGCACTAGCATTTACAGAGTTCGACTTGGAAGCTTGTTAGATTTTGAGGACAATCCTTTGATGTAGTGATTCAGGCTCGACAAATAACACATGTTTTGTTGAGTTATGTTAATCGAATGTGTGGTGCTTCGACAAAACTTGCAAGTAGAATACTAAATAGCCTTTACCAGATCCCTGAGATTATCAATGTAGATAAACGTAATGAGGGCTTGATTACCAATCGAGGTCTCAAAAAGATGTAGTTACTCTTTCTAGATAAGAGTGAATTTGAAGAATGGTCTTTAGAATGCTTAGCTTTCTTAGACCGCCAACGTAGGCTTGTCATCATGGATCTTTATCCTTCCAGGACCCATTTCCAACTCTTACACTCATCTTTGCCTTCATTGTAGGAATGACTAATTACCAAGTTTTGGAAATTGGTAATCCTGTATCGTGAAAAACGGGCTTAGTTCGTCATTTAACCTATCAATGAACATTCTACACTTGTCGGCCTCGGCTGATATACCACCCATATTTCCAATACTTGAGAAATCACTCAATGGACAAGCTCAATGGGCTTGCCCTCTTGCTTGAGGCACAAGAAATGTTTTCGACGCCAAATTTAGGTATTATTCGTTGATATACTTCTTCTTAAATTCATTGAGAAAGAATTTCCAACCACTTCTGCTCTAGGTAGTAACGTAGTAGTTTCCCAACTTAAGGCTCTCATCACCAACAAAGCTATAGCACATTCAAGTTTGTGCTCCTACCGGACAAGGTAGTTGTTTGGGAAAGATTTAAGCATGGGTTTCTAGCCATTACCACTACTTCGGTTGGCTTCATCGGTTCGCTGAAGGTATAGGCTCGGGTGTTGAGCCATTTTATCAATTGGGGCCTTGCTTGGTACATCAATAGAGAGGCAATTGGATGATCTTGCTTTAAGGAAGTTACTAGATGATTAAACATCTCCTTCATGCTTAGATGAGACATTTCTTGAACAAGATGAATAGAAAGTGTGAGCTCTTGCTGAGGTTGAGCTCTATGTTGAGCTTGATGTCGAGGATGAATCCGCTCCCTCCTCACACTCTGCCTTCTATCTGAGAGCCAGATATCTTCATTATCCCGACCTAGTCTTGTTTTAGACATTTCTACATTCAAATAGAACAAAGAAGGGTTGTTTAATAAGCAAGAACACAAGCAAATTCAAATAAGTCTCCTAGGTGGCACAAGTAATCCTATATGATGCATGATAGCTGCTTTAGTCTGAGAATCGGGCAAACCTTAGCTCGATTACCATCAGAACATTCCCTCACTCGGGTTGGGAGTAACTCAAACTAAAGATTGTTAAACAAGAAAACAAGTAAGTACACAACAAGAATTAAGCCATTTAGAACTTATGAACTCATCCTATTAGATGAATTTGCTAATTGCCTAACAAGAAAGCCGCAAACAATCATCAAGATCATGCTTAACAAACATTATGGTATTTTTATGAATATAGACATAAGCCCCCAAGTACAATCATGAGATATAAATAACATAGTCCCTGTACATGTAGGCAATCAATACACTTAAGGCAAGAATCAAAATTCATTTCCAATTTTATTCAAGCATGTGCAGCTTTGATTCATTTCCTAAGATAATGTCACACCATGGTTTCAATGTCATATTCTATGTCAAGTTAACTAAGCATAATCTTTTTAGTATTTGCTATCTAAGACAAGGTTATATATAATGTTGGTTACTAGACATGGTCACCAATGTATTCATTCAATCACATCACCATCACACGTTTCAAACAAGCTTAACATCATCTAGGAAATCATGACTAATTTATCATAACTTTAATTACTTGAACTAGAAGCAACATAACGATAAGTGATCAATTCAATAGAGCATTCAAGAGTTGGGAGACATAGTGTCCCATTGTTAAACACATTCAAGTATAACTAGATCATGCAACCAAGTTCCATTCTTCATAATCAACAAGTCATGCCTAATTCATTCACATAGCACTGGATATCATGTAATCAAACATTGCCAACTATGCTTTTTACAAGCTTCTAAAGGTCAAGGCCATATATATATAAAAAATTTCAAAATGGAAAAAGATCTAGCTTAATTATGTACATATCTAGGTGCTACCAACTAGGAGATTAAAAATAGATTGGGTCATATTTGTTTGAGCATGGGTTAAGTCTAACATAAGGTTTCAAGTGTTTCAAAGACAAGTAGGAGTCATAATCAGTGTATAGCTATTATTTATATATAAAATCATCACAAGCACAAGAACATATAATTAGCCCCATCTCAAGTAATATACATTAATTCATCTTTCAATACCATTCAACAATTAAATAGTAGTTGTTGCTCATTTCAAGTTAATTTGTATTATATCAAGACGAGGCATGTTGATACATGCATGAGTGGGTCAAATTAATAATATTGGACAAGAAGCTGAATTTGTTCAATGCAAACAATAAAAGCCAAAACAATATTGATGTTTTAGGGTTTTATATATTTTAGGAACCAGCCACCCAGCCCTTATCAGCTTATCACTTGCCTTATCACCCTATTCCTTGCCACACAAGCACAAGGAGTTTAAAGGCTGTTGTTTTATTATTATTTTTAATTAGACTAGGTTTTCCTTGTTTTAGTAGAAGTTAAATTACTTTGTCTATCCTTCACCTATAAAAGGATGAAGCTTCCATCATTGTAAGACAAATTTTCTTTGATTTATGAAATATTTAGTGAGTTTGTTTTTGCAAGTGCTGATTACTTGTGCCTTCGAAGTCTTCTTCAACATAAGTTCGACGAGTTCTTGTGAGGGAGATCATCTTCACACTCTTGCTTGCCTAGATAATCGAATCTAGGAGGGTGGGTTAGAGCCGCTTGAGGTTGCTTGCTTAGATAATTGAGTCTAAGAGGGTGCCGAGGACAAAACAACATCAACAATTCACAAGCCATCTTCATCTTCAACCTTCACGCCATCTTCCATAATTCCATAAACAAAGCTGGAATTTTCAGATTTGTTTTACCTATCTTCTTCTTAATCTTTTCTCATCTTTTTATTTATATTCTTATTTCTTATCATCTAATCCTTCATCTCGTCTTTCTTTCTTTAAATTTCCAGCCTTGAATCTGAAAAATTCAAGAAAATCCCTTCTCTTTTCTCTTGAATTTTCAGATCTGCCCAAACTTCCTTGATTGAGTCTAGAGCTCCTAGTTCTTGCAACAACTTGATTGAAGGCTTCCAAATCCAAGATTGCGCTACTCTATCAACTATGTAAGACAAACACAATAAAAAATCAGGGGATGTCAGATCCATCATCATCCACAATAGTTTAACTCAACCAATGTAATAAAAGGGAGAAATCAGATATAAAAATGTAAAAAAAAAATCTATAAATCTATGTAATATTTAGATCAATTAATAGAAAAAGAGAAAAAAACTTTCAGTGATATTCTTGAGTTTTCATTTAAAGAGAAAAATTAATAAAATTAAAAAGAAAAGAAAAGATTTGTATTTAAAAGTGAGTTTATTTTTCCCAAAAGCGCACAACCACCATCAAGAATCATCAAGATCTGTTGCCATCATCAACTACTACAAGCATCACATTAGCGGATTCAACATTGAGATTCTTCCTTCAAGTAGGGCTCAAGAATATCCGCTCAATTTTTTCTACTCTAGTTTCTTAAGTCTTTTGTTTTGCTTTTTCTTTTTCTCTATTTCGAATTCAAGCACTTTCCTTTTCTCGGGTGTGAGATGAAGGGACTTAGATATTAAATCCTTCTTTGAAATAAAGATTTGGAGCCTTTCAAGAAGATGAGCAAACAAATCTAAAACTCATTGTTAGATTAAACTCTGATTGTAACTTGTTGACTTGTTGGTGAAGGTACGTAAAGAGCACGAGATCGCCCACTTGCCTCGCAAAACTTATTCTATTGGCGGTTTAAAGTGGCCTATTTCGCGTTTTCTTTGCTTTTTCACCTTTTAAGATGATGCCTGTCGAAAACGAGTAACTACGAAGAAACCACAGATGACAAATTCATGATATTTCATGGAAATTTCAATAAAACTTGAACGAATGAGTCCCCATTGGCAAGTGAAGGAGCACACTGATTAACTTCTACTAGAATCAGGAAACCATTAGGGAGATTAGAAACCAATAATAAAGATACATCGAGGAGTCTGCATGACCAAATCTTGTTCCACTAGAATAGACGCCCAAAACCCCTTAAGAGTAGGCAATAATCATCGTGATAGAACTGAGACGCAGCAACAAACACCTTAGCCAAGCTAGCATCATCGTATCACCTTTCAAGGAAGGTATGACCGCCGCCAATGCCATTGTGGACTGGAAATCTGAAAGGATCTTTCTATTCGAAAGCATTATCACTGTCCCAAGAGGATCAAGTCTCCATCAAGTGACTTCAATTCACATCAATATGCATCCATTTGGTGTCCCACTGGTCCACACCGGTCTAAAAAAGAACAAGATAACCCCGGGGAGAATTTAAAAGTCATGCGAAACGATTTTTTCCCCCATTATATCAACGAGATCAAACAAAAGTTAAAAAGGATCCGAAAGGTTGAAAAACCTTTGATGAGTATTTTAAAGAAATGGAATCATTGATGAAAAAAGTCGACATACAAGGGGGTTTTAAGAGGATAAATGACTGGGTTTGTTATCGACTCAATGACAAATTTGAGGAAATTTGAATTTAAAAACCCCATTACCCCCTTCAAGAGGCTTTCCCAAAGCCACAAAAATCAAAAGGCCCCAAAGATCGAAAAATTTACAAAAAATTTAAATACTATGAAAAAGAGGTCCCACTAACCTTTTATCTCATTCTAATTTTCAAAAACCTTTTGGGCCGACCCCAAAGTAGTATACCAAAAGGAAAATTGAAACACCCAAAATTTACCGGACAAAACCAAGAAAAAAACCCCATGTTGTGGGAAAAAACACAAAAACACTCAAACAAGAGTGATAGTGATAGGTGAAACACATTAGACGGTGTAACAATGCTTCTAACCTCTGTAAGAGTCCACTTGCTATACCTCATCACCTCCTGAATGAGCTAAAGTGTAATTTTAACCCCATATTTGGATTTTTTTTAATTTTGTAAAAAACTTCTTCTCCTCTTACAAAAATTGTACATTGATGATAATTTTTGTGAGAGGAATGGGATGTGAGATACAAAAGATAGAGTAATATGTAATTAGAAAGTGGAAAAACAAATAAGTTACGGCCCAAATTTATACAATGAAAATAAATATGAGGTAAAATTCACACAAAGCTAAAAAGAAAAAACAAGAAAAAGAAAGCCAAGTGATTTTGTTTTGACTAATCTCAAAATGTTTTGAGTAGTGCTGTCTTTATTTTTAGGATTTTGTTGAACCATTGAGAGAGCTCATTAGATCACTCCAGCGGGTTTTGGAAGCCTTTTCAATTGAAGTTGATGATTGTTCTCTCATTGCCCGTTTAGATTCGAGGACTCCTTTTTGAGGAGTGGGGAATGATACATGCATGAGCGGGTCAAATTACTAATATTGACAAGAAGCTGAATTTGTTCGGATGCAAACAATAAAAGCCAAAACAATGGTACGACAGAGAGGTCAAAAACGATGCATCTGGACAAGAAATTAATCTTTTCTCATCTTTTTATTTATATTCTTATTTCTTATCATCTAATCCTTCATCTCGCTCTTTTCTTCTTTAAATTTCAGCCTTGAATCTGAAAATTCAAGAAAATCCTTCTCTTTCTCTTGAATTTTCGAAACAAGTTTGATCTCGGTTCAAATGGATAATCGGTGCTATCGGTCTCTCGCCTCGCCATACGCCAATGCAAAACCAAAGTTATTAGCTTCTTGAAACCGAACACAAAAATAAAATAAACAAAGGTGCAAGAAAATAAAAACAAAGTCGATATTGCCTGACAGCAATGGCGCCAAAAACTTGTTGCGTGTTTTGAGTGCTTCGCAATTGGTGCAAGTATACACGTCGCAAGTAATAGTATAGTAAAGATATCATCTCCACAAGGATTGATGAAACTTTGATTTCTAAATTCTTGCACTGAAAAGAGAAATGAATAGTGATGATAGGCGTTTGGAAATAACAAATAAAATAGCAAGCAAATAAACTAAATGAAAGTGTATCGGTTAAGAGATTAGGTCGAGTTATCGTGAGTAGTGGTGCAATTGTTGAATGGATTGTTGTGACAATTGATTGCTGAGGCAACTCGATTGCAGAGGCAACTATGATTGGCTGAATTGTCGTGGCATCTAGGTCAGAATTTATGTTGTGGCAACTGGGACTGGTTTTAATGTCGAGGCAACTGGGTTCCTTCTTCGAAGCTCGGTGAAATGTTCTTCAATGTCTTCTTGTTATCCCTAACATAAGAACTGGTTATTTGTGCATGCCTTAGTGATACATTCATGCATTAACCTCGGGTGAACAACAACCGATCTTACACTTCTCTTAGCTGTTAAAGTCTGATTCTTATTCTTAAGGTGGATTAATTCTCACCAATGATTGTTAGAATGAGAATCATGTTCATCTGTTTCTTGAATCTAACTCTCTCGAGTCTAGATAAATGGATAACACTCGAGATCATCTCCCATTTCTATCAATATGGAAATTTAAAGAACTAAGAATGAACAAACTTCAAATTTATTGAAATCAAAAACCTAAACCATCCAATCATTTACCACACTACAAAACCCAAATAACCTAAGCCAATTTAATTTAGTTCATGGTTGGGTTCGAAAGAAATACAAAAGAATGATTCCCCAACATGAATCGCATAAAAAATAAAGATGAAGATGTGTTGGAGTTGTGTGATCAGCCCTTCTATCTCTCTCGTCAATCCATGAAAAATTCCCTCTAAAGCTGTAATTTGATCTTCTATTTGTAAGAGAGTTTGCGATCAAATTTGTTGCTGATGAGGATATGATTAAGCTTGAATTAATTTGAAGAAGAGATAATAAATATCTTTTATCTTTATCTCTAGAAACTCTTCACAAATCTGGGCCTTTATCTCTATCCAACTCTGCGTGTAAATCCAAATTTGGGGGAATTATCCCTTGCATTTTCGTATTTATCCTAAAGTTGGGCGGACTTATCCAGATATCATTGGTAATCAGCTTCGGAAACTCCTTTAGTATTCTTTTCAATTGCCACGACAATCCCTTTAGTATTCTCCTTAATTGCCACGACAATGTCTACTTGCCACAACAATCTTGTGCTGCATAAAATAAAACACACCAGCTGTGAACTTTCCATGAAAACCAGCTGAAGTTCAATATGAAACCTGATAACGAAGGAATATAGGAAACTATGCATGAATGCCTATCAATGCAACTAAAATGAGCCTAAGTCTAACAATAATATGTGTAAAAAGGGCAAGAAAAACAGTACTTTTACACACTCATCAGAGACACTATAAAGTTTCCCATTAAGAAACAACATCAGTGGTCAGGTTTCAATCCTGAACATCAACTTCCTTGCATGATGCGTACATCATAACATTATCATCTCAAGCACTCCAAAATCCTCATTAAAAATTTGATAGAAGCTTTTTCGAGCATACTGTACAAAAATTGATATTACTATCACACATAGGGTACCTTACGGTGTGCTCATTTACATCACTTCACTAACTCTTGTCTTCAAAATCCATATCATTAACATCGATGGTAATAACCATCTTTAACATTTGAAATAGTGGGCCAACGCCACCTATAATCTCACGAATGAGGACATCGTCACTCAAGTTCGAAGACCACTTATTAACTATTCTCAATCTGGGACCAAGTCAACTCAAGATCGAAAACCACTTTTCTTATACTATCGATAACCTAGACAACACTTACTAAGCTCGGAAGTAATTACTGAATAAATCATTTCCCAACTAAAAATCAAATTCGTTACTGCTGTTTAAACTTGACAGTTGGGGTATAGGCTCAACAAGTGATCCAAGACGAACTTGCAAAAACCTTTCAAAAATATTTGTAATAAGAAATTTGTTCCCGGTTAACCCCAACATAAGCAACTAACAACATGAACACATACGAAACACATTTATCAATTTCTCAAAATAATCAAATTAAACTCTATCTGTCCAAGGTTGTGTTGCTTCAAATACCACCAAATGTAACAATTTGGCCCAAAGATAGTCGTTGGGCCTAACCATAAAGATCATATTAGGTTTGCTAAAGCAAACCTGAACAATCTTAATCGAATTATGATCCATTTTTTTAACTTGTGTAGATGCATTATTAAGACCAAAGGTGTTTGTACAAGCAGTGGTCCAATTTCATTCGATACGAGCATTGATAAGGCACTCAATTGCAAATACAAGCATTCTAGGGATCAAAATGTATGTCCAAAGAATTTTAGGGACTTATACAAGTTTCAAGTTATCAATTGTTAATTAATCGTGTTTCATGTCAGCATGTAAAATTTCAACTTCAACAGATAACAAATAAGCATCCAATTTAGTAAAATATGAAATTAAGGACTAAAATGTAAAACTACCAAAATATAGGGACTAGGACATTTATAAAGCTTAATACAACAATTAGATACATTTAAAACATGCTTGCAAAATCTCAGGTCAAACAGACATCATTTACATATTCAATTGATGCAACAACAAATGGTGACCAAATGCAAAGAATTCAAACTCGGTAAAATCCATTAACCGAATTAACCATCAGTCATACCGATACACGGGCTGCGCTAAATTGCATTTTGGGGATTTGAATCTCAACTCAAACTTATCCAAAAACTTTCGAACAACATTGACATGCTTCTAAATTTATACCACCATTAATCACATAGGCTTAAATAATTACATACCAATTATTCGACACAATTCATATTTATACAAGTAATCTAGAGGCATGCTTCCTAACAATACAAATGTAACACCCCTAAATAGGGCTTAGAATGTTACCACTATTTAGAATTTCTAAATAGTTAAATCATCTTGAATTAAGTAAAGTCAATTAAAGGTTGAATTGAATAATTAACAAATATGAATACCAGATTAAAGGACTTAAATATAAGAATGAATGAAATAATGGTCAATTTAAAGTGAATAAATTGAATTAAATCATCTTGTTAGGGACTGTTTTGGTTATAGAAATTGAGCAAACATGTTAAATGAACTTAGAACTCTGTTTTGATCATGTTACTAGGTAAAGAGAAGTTGAATTGAATACATGTGTTGCTGGAAAATGTGACTACACCTAATTGAACTAGTTAAATTAGGTAATGGACTGCCTAGTGGATGAATTGATGTGTAAACATGAAAAATTAAGCAACTTAAGCAACTTACTCTTTTTTGGTCACCTTGAAAGAATGAACTAACATTGACTAAACATGTTTAGGATTTCATATGAAATGAATTATAGGGCCAAAACATTGGTTAAAATGAATTTAAGGAATTAAAATGTGAATAGGTGCAATCTGCCCAGAATTGCTCTGTTCTGGGCAGTAAATTTGAAAATTCACCAAAATTTGTATAGATCAAATTCAGGGCTGAAATTTTAATGACATGATCCTTAGTATGTCTACTTTCATTGGGTGAAAACAGAACTGAAATCTGGGTCCTATGCTGGAAACTGTAATTAGAAATAGCTTAACAGTGCAAACTGTCCAGACAGTGTAAATGCCATGTCTTTGAGCAATAAACTATATTAATTAGCTAAGAACTAAAATTAAAACCTTATATGGTCATAAATACAATTTTTTTAGATTTCCAACGGTGTAAATTATTCGAAATTCTGACGTACGGATTAAAAGATATGACCATTTAAAGGACAGTGTGTAAACCGCAGTGCAGCAGTGTCCTGGGTAGTTTGGGACTGTTTTTGCACCTAGAAGCAAACTGTTTCCAAAACAGTTTTGGGACATTGTAACCTGTCCAGCTATGTCCTAAAATGAGGTAATAACAATATATAGGAACAAGTAAGAAATGCTTAAAAGAAAGCATAAAAATAGTAGCTAAATGTTAGGTACAAATGTGGTAACATTGCTACTATATATGTGTGACATTATGTGCAAGTTTTGATGAATTGTATGTGTTATGCTTGCTAGACCAAGGGCAGCAAGTTTTGGAAGAGGAAGAAAAGAGTGGACATCCCAAAGCAAGAGGCAAAGGGATTTGGATACAAGACAAGTGATTAGCTAGGAGTATTGTGAGTGTAATTATCCTTAGGGTTAGGACTTAGGTCCTAACCAATCTTGCTATTATGTTAATTCAATGACATTGCCATGTAATATGACCTAATATATATTTGGCTAATTAAGGGAAGAATGATATGAATGATAACTTGTTTGATGCCATGTTATACTTGTTTACTTGAGTGTTAAGCAAATGAAATGAAATGCTTGACATGTTGCATTGCTTATGCCAAAGGTAAAAAATGGCATGCTTGCTTAGAGAATAAGGTACGCACATTGCATACATATGAATGTGTTTGTGATTGATATGCATGAATGGTTTGAAATGAAATGAACAATGGTACCACCTTGTGTTCATGCCATTCGAATGGTATGGATAAACTTTTCTTGGGAGTTAAGACTCCATAAGCCTAAGGGCTTGGCCTTTGAATGGCATAATCATGTCTTGATTAATGAATTGTATAAAGCTTGAATGAAATTGATAATCAAACAACCTTGGTAGCTAGTTTGGATAGATAGGAGGGCATGCCTTAGAATCTTGAGCTCATATTGGCACTACGGTGCATATTGTTGAAGATTTGATTATCTAGTGAACTACTTACCAAGGGTGTTATAAGATGAATTAATAAGTTGAAATGAACATTGTTTGTCTTGAATGTGTGATGTGAACATTACTTGTTTTGTAAGATTCTTGAATGAACATCCTTGCCTTGAAAGATAACACATGAATGGTTGTATAACTAGTTACTTCACGTGAAAGAAATGCATAGATGATGTTATTGTGAAATAATGCCTACTTGGTATTTGGTGTTTTTGATTGCTTGTCTCTTAAGCAATTATTCGAATAATATGTTATGGATACATGATGGATGTTGCAATGTTGAATGTGTGATATGTGAAGCTTGCCTATGTTTACCCTATTCATTTGAATAGTATGTGACATGTAGTGATGACCTTGATTGTTTGAAATACTTGTAAACTTGGATATGTATACTTGAAATTGGCTAGACTTAGTGTTACCTCACTAAGTACATAACTTGTACTTACCACTCTACTCTTCATTCTTCCCATAACAGATTAAAGACACTTTCAAGAGGATATCTTGAACTCGAAGCAACATTTTGAAGCAAGCTTGAAAGTATGATTTCATACTCTTTGTATGCTCCTAGTTTGGTGGCACTAGAACTTGTAATAGTTAGCTTTGAACATGCATTTTGGGTGTATATACATGACTAGTATATGTAATGTTTTGTTGGGCCTATCATGTAACCAACTTTGATGATTTAAACTATGTATATAACTATGTTGGTATGTATATAAATAAGTAAGATGCTGTGCAAATTTGTTAAAGTAATTCAATGAATGTTGAAACCTTGAACCATTCAACACTAGATCAATATTGTATGATCAATTGTGAAATATGCCATACTTGGTTTTCATTTATATTCGAATGGTAGGGTATTGAATGAATGGTAAATTGTAATATGATAGTAAAACTAGGATATAAGTGTGAAAATGAACAAATTTAGTTCATAAACTAATACATGCTAAGTATGTTTGTTTTTACTAATGTGGATTACTTGTATGTCTTTTTTTTTTGGGGGGGAAACTTTGCACGAAAGTTATCTTTTCAAGGTTACTTTTTCTGATAAGTAACCATTTTTGCTTTGTTCCCCCCTTTAACCCCTTTAACCAGATTATGACTAACCCGGGATGGGGTGTTACATTTTTTTTTTTTAAAATTTTCCCCGATTTGAAAAAAAAAAGGGTTGTTGTTTTTGTCCTGATCCTTTGGGATCATAAAGTAGAAATTTAAATGATGTTATATGTGATTTTTTGGGTTAATACTTTTGGCCTAAATTGAAATGATCCAAAATGACTTTTAGCATGACCGGGATGATTATTTTAAAGATTGGGTAAAAAAAAGGATAATAAGAGATTTTTTGATTATTAGATACGGTAGTTATTTTGAAAATGCCGGGGTTTTTGAAATTGAAAAGTTAATTGCAAGACCTTATTTTTTCAAAGTTTTTAAATTTGGGATATGTGATGTGAACATTACTTGTCTTGTAAGATTTTGAATGAACATCCTTGTCTTGAAAGATAACAAAATGAATGATTCTATAACTTGTTATTTTCCCATGAAAGAACCGCAAAAATGATGTTAGTAAAAAAGTTACTTGGTACTTTGTTTTTTTGATTGTTTGTCTTCAAACAAAAATTTTAATAGCATGATATGTAACATGATGGATGTTGCTATGTTGAATGTGTGATATGTGAAGCCTACCTATTTTTCCCCATCCTTTCCAATAGTATTTTGACTTTAGTGGTGATTTTGTTTCTTTGAAATACTTGTAAATTTGGGATATGTATATTGAAATTGGTTAGCTTATGTTACCTCCCCAAGTACTTTCTTGTACTTACCATTTCACTTTAATTCTCCCAATAACAGAAAGGACACTTTTTAAAAGGATATCTTGGGAAATCAAAAAACATTTTGAAGCAAGCTTGAAAGTATGATTTCATTTCCCTTTTTATGTCTTTGTTTTAGCAATTAGAACTTGTAAAGTTAAACTTTTAAAAATGCATTTTGGGGGGGATATATATGACTAGTTTTATATTGTTATTGTATCCATCTTATAATAAAAATTTATGACTTTAACTATGTATAAAAATATGTTTATATGTATATATTAAGTATGATGGGGCAAATTGTGAAAGTAATCCAAGGGTTGTTTAAAACCTTTTTATCATTCAACAAAAAAACCCAAAATTGTATGATCATGCATTTGTTCTGTGGCCATTGGTATGATTCGCAATGCTTTTATTGGAGCCAAAGGGATGTACAAAAAGATTAACAATGTTAATAGGGTTAAGGTGCCAAAAAAAAAAGTATGTTTTGTTTTTAAAAAAAAACAAATGAAATGGTTAAGTGACCACCTTGTTATTCGAAAGGGTATATGAAATAGTAATAAGAATGAAAATTTGGTCATGACTAATAGTAACCTTTTTGTGAAGTATGCCATACTTTTTCATTGATATTTGAAAAGGGGAAAAAAGTATTGAATGGAATGGTAAATTGTAATAGATAGTGGTAACTTGGGATATAAGTATGAAATGAAAAAATTTGTACCCAAAAATTTGCCTGCCAAGTATGTTTGTTTTTTATTAAAAGGGGTTACTTGTATGTCTTGTATTGTTGTGTTTTGCTTTTGGCACGTTATCTATATCGAACAAGAACCCATCTAGTTTTTTTCTCGCCTGGAAGCTCCGGGGAACCCGGGTTTTGGGAAACCCGGGGGTAGGGGCTACTTTTGGTTGTTTTAAAGTTCGATTTGAATAGCCAAGGTTGTTGTGATTTGTCTAGATCCCTTTGGGGCTAAAGTAGGGAATTTAAATGATGCCATGCAGTTGGGTGTTTTTTAAAAAATTTTTAAATTGAATGGATCCTAAAAAGACATTAGATGACCAGAAAGATTATTTTTGGATTAGTACAAAAAGTGGATAATAAGAGAGTTTGATTATTAGATACGGGTTAAATGGGTGATTTAATTCGATATTACTAATTGGGGTTATCATTTCCCAAAAATTTGGGAAAATTGGCATTGTTTAAAGAGGCAAGATGAAAGCCCCCAAAAGACACAAGAGCAAAACTATGGAAAGACAAACGAACCCCAAAAAAATGATAAGCCACACCGGGGAAAACAAAGAAGTCCAAACACCCAAGGGGCACTTCCAACTATACCCCTTTAAACAAAAAGTGGTTAAAACCCAAAACCCTTTAAAAGGTTATAAAGACTTCATCCCCGTTTTTCGTTGGGTTGCAAGGAATCAAGCTAAAGCTACCCCCATTTCCCTTTTTTTGCAAGTGGGGGCCAAAAAAATCATACCCTTTCCAAAGGGAAAATTCAATAGAATTTATGCTTTTTATGTGGAGCCTTTGATCATTATATTCAGATTGTCCCCCATTCCCAAAAAAGGGTTTAACCCAAACTTCCGAAAATTTGCTCACCACCTTTAAACGGGCAAAGCACCCCGCATGCCGCCCGGGAAACAGGGAAAAGTATGGGGACCATTTGAATGCCCAACTCATCATGAATCTCGATTTCCCTTTTGGGATTACCATAATCGGGGTAAAGATGAGAAGAAGTTCGATGTTATCGCAGGGGGGTTGAGTTAAATTTAGTCCCGCTTTTTGCTTTTTTAAATTTATTCGGGGGTCTACCCATTCATTTGTTTTTTTCTGCCTTTTATCCAAAAAAATTGAAAAAACCCCAAAATTTTTAATCAAATCTTTTAAATTTTAAACCCTTGTAAAAAAAAGTTTTTTAACGTGTTCCAAAAACAAGCCCCCGACTATTCGAAAAATACC
>JAGYYJ010001837.1:0-15158 GCA_019671005.1 Hibiscus mutabilis
TTATTTTGTGGTTCATTTTGTTGGGATTTATGGTGTGCATGTCTCAATGTCTAAATGAGCTTTACAATGGTTCTGCAAATTGGAATTTTAATTCAAAAGTAAAAATATTTTGAAAATGAGATTAAGCTATATAATCAAGTTCAATTTAAAAATCAAGTTCAAAATTCCATAACTAAATACTTTAAGTCATAAAATCTGATTTAATCTTATTTTTTATTTTTTTGAGTTTAATCTGATTTAATCTTATTTTTTAAATGGAGTTTTACTAAAGGCTTTTTACTGAGACCCGTTGAAATTTTAAAGAGTAAAAATTTTTGTAAATGAGGTTAAGCTATACAATCATGTTCAAAAGCCTATAAATAAATATTTTAAGTCATAAAATGTGACTTAATCTTATTTTTCGGACGTTTTTTGGGGCTTATGGCGTGCATGTCTATATGGGTTTTATAGTGGACCCGTCGAAATTTTAACCGAGTAAAAAGTTCTAAAATTGAGGTTAAATTATATAATCATGCTCAAAAGCCATAACCAAATATTTTAAGTCATAAAATTTGATTTAAACTTATTTTACGGCCATTTTGTTGAGGTTTAAGGCGTGCATGTCAAAATGGGCTTTACAGTGGACTAGTTGGAATTTTAAGCAAGTAAAAAGTTTTGAAAATGAGGTTAAGCTATATAATCATGTTCAAAAGCCCATAATTAAATATTTGATTCATAAAATTTGATTTAATCTTATTTTTCTTCTACTTTGTTGGAATTTTCAATGAGTAAAAAGTTCTTAAACTGAGGTTAAGTTGTATAATAACTTCAAAAGCCCATAACTAAATATTTTAATTCCTAAAATTTGATTTAATCTTATTTTGCAACCATTTTGTTGGGGTTTAAAACGTGCATGTCTATATAGGCTTTATAGAGGACCTGTTGGAATTTTAACCGAGTAAAAAGTTCTAATATTGATTTTAAGCTATATAATCATATTTAAAAGCCAGAATCAAATATTTTAACTCATAAAATTTGATTTAATCTTACTTTGTGGTTGTTTTGTTGCGGTTTAAGGCATGCATGTCTAAATGGGCTTTACAGTGGACCCGTTGGAATTTTAACTGTGTAAAAGGTTCTAAAGTTAAGGTTAAACTGTATAATCATGTTAAAAAGCTCATAATTAAATATTTTAAGTCATAAAATTTAATTTAATATTATTTTGCGGCCATTTTGTTGGGGTTTAAGGCGTGCATGTCTAAATGGGCTTTACAGTGGACCCGTTGGAATTTTAACCAAGTAAAACACTGTAAAATGAGGTTAAGCTATATAATCATATTCAAAAGCCCATAATTAAATATTTTAATACATAAAATTTGTTTTAATCGTATTTTTCTTCCGTTTTGTTTGGGTTTAAGGAACGCTTGTCTAAATGGGTTTTACAATGGCCCCGTTGGAATTTTAATCGAGTAAAAAATTCTATAAATGAGGTTAAGGTAAAGAATCATGTTAAAAAGCCCATAAATAAATATTTTAAGTCATAAAATATGATGTAATCATACTTTTCGGTCGTTTTGTTGGGGTTTAAGGTGTGTATGTTTCAATGGGCTTTACAGTGGGACCCGTTAGAATTTTAACTGAGTAGAAAGTTCAAAAATGAGGTTAAGCTATATAATCAATTTCAAAAGCCCATAACTAAATATTTTAAGTCATAAAATGTAATTTAATCTTATTTTTTATTCGTTTTGTTGGGGTTTAGGGCTTGCATGTCTAAGTGGGCTTTAAAGTGGACATGTTAGAATTTTAAACGAGCAAAAAGATCTAAAATTGAGGTTAAACTATATAATCTTGATCAAAAGCCCATAACTAAATATTTTAATTCATACAATTTGATTTAATCTTATTTTGTGGCCGTTTTGTTGCAGTTTAAGGCGTCCATGTCTAAATGGGCTTTACAATGCACCAATTGGAATTTTAACAAAGTAAAAAATTGCAAATTTGAGGTTAAGCTGTATAATCACTTTCAAAATCCCATAATCAAATATTTTAAATCATAAAATTTGATTTAATCTTATTATGTGGCCGATTTGTTGGGTTTAAGGCGTGAATGTCCAAATGGGCTTTATAGTGGACCCGTTAGAATTTTAACCGAGTAAAAATTTATGTAAATGAGGTTAAGCTATATAATCATGTTCAAAATCCCTTAAATAAATATTTTAATTTATAAAATTTATTTAATCTTATTTTTCGGTCGTTTTGTGGGGTTTAAGGCGTGCATGCCTAAATGGGCATTTTAGTTGATCCATTGGAATTTGAACCGATAAAATGTTCTGAAATTGAGGATAGGCAACATAATCATATTCAAAAGCCCATAATAAAATATTTTAATTCATAAAATTTGATTTAATCTTATTTTTCTTCTATTTTGCTGGGGTTTAAGGTGTGCATGTCTAAATGGGATTTTATAGTGGACTCGTTGGAATTTTAACCGAGTAAAAAGTTCTGAAAATGAGGCTAAGCTATATAATCATGTTCAAAAGCCCATAATTAAATATTTGATTCATAAAATTTGATTTAATCATATTTTTCTTCTGTTTTGTTGGGGTTTAAGGCGTGCTTGTGTAAATGAGCTTTATAGTGGACCCGTTGAAATTTTAAATGAGTAAAGAGTTCTTAAACTGAGGTTAAGCTGTATAATCAAGTCAAAATCTAAAAACTAAATATTTTAATTCATAAAATTTGATTTAATCTTATTTTGCAACCATTTTGTTGGAGTTTAAGACGTGCATGGCTATATGGGCTTTATAGTGGACCCGTTGGAATTTTAACCGAGTAAAAGATCTAATATTGATTTTAAGCTATATAATCATATTTAAAAGCCCATAATCAAATATTTTAACCCATAAAATTTGATTTAATCTTATTTTGTAGTCGTTTTGTTGCGGTTTAAGGCGTGCATGTCTAAATGGGCTTTACAGTGGACCCGTTGGAATTTTAACTGTGTAAAAAGTTCTAAAGTTGTTGTTAAACAGTATAATCATGGTCAAAAGCTCATAATTAAATATTTTAAGTCATAAAATTTAATTTAATATTATTTTGCGGCCAGTTTGTTGGGCTTAAGGCATGCATGTCTAAATGGGCTTTACAGTGGATCCGTTTGAATTTTTGACCGAGAAAAACATTCTGAAAAATGAGTTTAAGCTATATAATCATGTTCAAAAGCCCATAATTAAATATTTTAATACATAAAATTTTAGTTAATCTTATTTTTCTTCCGTTTTGTTGGGGTTTAAGGCGCGCTTGTCTAAATGGGCTTTACAGTGGACCCGTTGGAATTTTAAACGAGTAAAAAGTTCTTAAACTGAGATTAAGCTGTATAATCATGTTCGAAATCCCATAAAAAATATTTTAATTCATAAATTTGATTTAATCGTATTCTGCAACCATTTTGTTGGGGTTTAAGGTGTACTTGTCTAAACGGGCTTTATAGTGGACCCGTTGGAATTTTAACCGAGTAAAACGTTCTAAAATTGAGTTTAAGCTATGTAATAATATTTAAAAACCTATAATCAAATATTTTAACGCATAAAATTTGATTTAATCTTATTTTGTAGTCGTTTTGTTGGGTTTAAGGTGTGCATGTCTCAATGGGCTTTACAGTGGACCCGTTAGAATTTTAACCAAGAAGAAAGTTCTGCAAATGAGGTTAAGCTATATAATCACATTCAAAAGCCCATAATGAAATATTTGAACTTATTAAATTTGATTTAATCTTATTTTGCGACCATTTTTGTGGGGTTTAAGGGGTCCATGTCTAAATGGGCTTTACAATGAGCTGTTGGAATTTTAACCGAGTAAAAAATTTTGAAAATGAGGTTAAGCTATATAACCATGTTCAAAATCCCATAACTAAATACTTTAAGTCAAAATATCTGATTTAATCTAACTTTTTTTTGTTGGAGTTTAAGGCGTGCACGTCAAAATGGGCTTTACTGTGGACCCGTTAGAATTTTAACCGAGTAAAAATTTCTGAAAATGAGGCTAATCTATATAAACATTTTCAAAAGCCTATAACTAAATATTTTAAGTCATAAAATTTGATTTAATCTTACTTTTTCGGCCATTTTGTTGGTGCTTATGGCGTGCATGTCTAAATGGGCTTTACAGTGGACCCGACGAAATTTAAACTGAGTAAAAAGTTCTAAAATTGAGGTTAAACTATATAATCATGTTCAAAAGCCATAACCAATTATTTTAAGTCATAAAATTTGATTTAAACTTATTTTAGGGCCATTTTGTTGGGGTTTAAGGCGTGCATGTCTAAATGGGCTCTTACAGTGGACCTGTTGGAATTTTAACCAAGTAAAAATATCTGAAAACGAGGTTAAGGCATATAATCATGTTCAAAAGCCCATAACTAAATATTATAAGTCATAAAATTAGATTTAATCTTATTTTTCTTTTGTATTGTGTGGTTTTAAGGCGTGCATGTAAAAATGGGCTTTACAGTGGACCCGTTGGAATTTTAACCTAGTAAAAATTTCTAAAAATGAGGTTAAGCTAAAGAATCATGTTCAAAAGCCCATAACTAAGTATTTTAAGTCATAAAATATGATGAAATCTTATTTTTCGGTCGTTTTGTTGGAGTTTAAGTCTTCCATGTCTAAATGGGCTATACAATGGACCCGTTGGAATTTTAACTGAGTAAAAAGTTCTAAATTTGAGTTTAATATGTATAATCATGTTCAAAATCCCATAATTAAATATTTTAAGTCATAAAATTTGATTTAATATTATTTTGCGACCATTTTGTTGGGATTTTAACAGGGTAAAAAGTATTGAAAATGAGGTTAAGCTATATAATCATGTTCAAAATCCCATTACTAAATATTTTAATTCATAAAATTTGATTTAATCTTATTTTTCTTCTGTTTTGTTGGTGTTTAAGGTGTACATGTCTAAATGTGTTTTACAGTGGACTCGTTGGAGTTTTAAACGAGTAAAAAGTTCTTAAACTGAGGTTAAGCTGTATAATCATGTAAAAAGCCCATAACTAAATATTTTATATCATTAAATTTGATTTAATCTTATTTTGCAACCATTTTGTTGGGGTTTAAGGCATGCATGTCTAAATGGACCCGTAATCAATAGGCATTATAGTGGACCCGTTGGAATTTTATCCGAGTAGAAATTAATGAGGTTAAGCTATATAAACATGTTCAAAAGCCCATAACTAAAAATTTTAAGTCATGTAAAATGTGATTTAATATTATTTTTCGGTCATTTTGTTAGGGTTTAAAACTTGCATGTCTAATTAAGCTTTAAAGTGGACCTGTTAGAATTTTAAACTAGTAAAAAGTTCTAAAATTGAGGTTAAACTGCATAATCTTGTTCAAAAGCCCATAACTAAATATTTTAAGTAATAAAATTTGATTTAATCTTATTTTACGGCCATTTTGTTGTTTTAAGGCGTGCATGTCTAAATGGGCTTTACAGTGCACCCGTTGAAATTTTAACCAAGTAAAAAATTGTAAAATTGAGGTTAAGCTATATAATCATATTCAAAAGCCCAAAATCAAATATTTAAACTTATGAAATTTGATTTAATCTTATTTTGCGGCCATTTTGTTGAGATTTAAGGCGTGCATGTCTAAATAGGCTTTACAATGGAGCGTTGGAATTTTAAGTTATAAATTTTATTTAATCTTATTTTTCGTACGTTTTGTGGGGTTTAAGGCCTGCCTGTCTAAATGGGCTTTATAGTGGATCTATTGGAATTTGAACAGATTAAAATGTTCTGAAATTGAGTTTATGCAATATAATCATATTCAAAAGCCCATAATAAAATATTTTAATTCATAAAATTTGATTTAATCTTATTTTTCTTCCATTTTGTTGGGGTTTAAGGTGTGCATGTCTAAATGGGCTTTTACAGTGGACATGTTGGAATTTTAACCGAGTAAAAAGATCTGAAAATGAGGTTAAGCTGTATAATCATGTTCAAAAGCTCGTAACTATATATTTTAATTCATAAAATTTGATTTAATCATATTTTGCGACCATTTTGTTGGGGTTTAAGGCGTGCATGTCTATATGGGCTATACAGTGGACCCGTTTGAATTTTAACTGAGTAAAAAGTTTTAAAATTGAGTTTAAGCTATGTAATCATATTTAAAAGCCCATAATCAAATATTTTAATGCATAAAATTTGATTTAATCTTATTTTGTGGTCGTTTTGTTGGGTTTAAGGTGTGCATGTCTCAATGGGCTTTATAGTAGACCCGTTAGAATTTTAACCGAGAAGAAAGTTCTGCAAATGAGGTTAAGCTATATAATCATATTCAAAAGCCCATAATGAAATATTTGAACTTATGAAATTTGATTTAATCTTATTTAGCGACCATTTTTTGGGGTTTAAGGCGTGCATGTCTAAATGGGCTTTACAATGGAGCCGTTGGAATTTTAACCGAGTAAAATTTTTTGAAAATGAGGTTAAGCTATATAATCATGTTCAAAATCCCATAACTAAATACTTTAAGTCATAAAATCTAATTTAATCTAACTTTTTTTATTTTGGTGGAGTTTAAGGCATGCATGTCAAAATGGGCTTTACAGTGGACCCGTTAGAATTTTTACCGAGCAAAATTTTTTGAAAATGAGGCTAAGCTGTATAATCACTTTCAAAAGACTATAACTAAACATTTTAAGTCATAAAATGTGATTTAATCTTATTTTTCGTCCATTTTGTTGGTGCTTATGGCGTGCATGTCTAAATGGGCTTTACAGTGGACCCGACGAAATTTAAACTGAGTAAAAAGTTCTAAAATTGAGGTTACTGAATGCATAATAAATCTGATAAATCCAAATCATAATGTTATGATGTCTAATGCATGACTCAATACCAGACTATCCGATATCATACAGAGTGGCGATTACCCTCGCCAGAGTGGAGGTTTCCCTCACTTTTTCCGAACACAATTTCGATCCCATGTCACATTATGATTTGTAAAATCATAAATCCAAACTCTTATGAGTGTCTCATTTTCCGAATAATCCGATGCTTAATTTAAAAACATAATTTAATATGCCATGCATGATGTTTCAAAACATTCTCCAATCACAATCAACCAAACAATAAATCAAGGAAGATATAAAACAATATTTCACAGAATATAGAACAGTAAGAAACACACAAATATATGGCACAAGAAGAGAACACAACTTAGCCAAAGCAAACTCAACCTATCGAATAATGCATTTCCACGGTCATAAGTAATGGGTCCAGTTGTATCAGTACCTATGATAATAATCCAACGATAACACTATTACTATTGTCACTATAATCAAAGAATTATTTCTAAAAAATAATCTAACGAAAATTAATGAATACTTATCTGATTCAAATAGTTGATCTTCAAATTAACCGAAGACATAGTTGAATTGAGCGGTGCCAGAGACTCAGTGGGGTTTGATCAAATTAAATAAATAAAATAAAGAAGAAAAGAAAGATGTGTTTCAATTATAGATCGAGAAAGGGGAAGGGAAAGACGGTTGTAGGCGTGAAAAACAGGAATGTCGCAGGGGAAAGGGACTTATATAACCAAAATTTTGGTTAAATTAAAAGGTTAGTCCTTGTACTTTTCTAGGGTTCACAAAATAAGTACCTAATATCAATTCTTTATAAAAAGGTCACTAAATTTGTTTAAAATTCAATTAATTCCCAAATTTCTTAATTAGGGTTTCATTTGTAAATTCCTAATTTCTAGGGTTTTGAATTTAGGGATTTCAAAATTAGAGTTTTTAATTTGGGGCAAAAATCAGGGTGTTACAGATCATATGCTTAATAATGTTTTATTTTATTTTTTTCTAAAGATTCGATTCAAGTCAATTGAACAAGTTAATTATTAAGTGGAACCTAGTTCAATTGATTAAAAGATATTTTTTAGAATGATTAATTAATTGGTTTAAGGACCCAATTGCAGAGTTTGGAAAAGTGTAATAGCTATAAAAGAATTATTAAAATGAGAGCTTAGGTAATATGGAGGTTTGCATGTAAATCTTCTAAGGATTAAAGGGTGTAGACACTTGTCTAACAATGTGGGAAACATGTGTGGGGGTAAGTGGTGAAACCGGCAATTGATGAAAGAAGCACCAAATTGTATCTTCATCTCCTCACATGCCATAACCGATGGTTGAGTTTTGTTAGGGAGAGAGAGAGAGCTTAATTTAGCTGTAACACCCCTTTCACGTATCCGTACACTGGATACGAGTCGGAAATGTTACAACTTCTTTAATCCAAAAATCAGGGTAATTTAAAATTTTTCAGAAAACTTTCTAATGGTCACCCATCCTAAAATTTCTCTAGCCCAAGCACGCTTAACTTTATTTAAAATTGACTTAAATTATTTGTTCGAGTTCCAATCATAAATTAATTATCTTAGCATGCTACTCATCACTTAAGGTTATTCTTAACCTTGAATCTTTTCAGAAACGCCAATTATCTTGAAACCATAACGAAATTTAAAGGCCAATCACACTCAAATAGGTTAAACAAGTATACATGCCACATTAAAAATCAAACCTTAATAAGGATGTCATTACTGTGATTACCTATTGAGCTTTCCTATATTGATGCAATGCTCTTCTCACTCTCAACTTGATTTACCTACGTGTATAAAATCAAATACACGCTAAGTACGAACTTAGTGAGGCGTAAGATGAGAACATATATAAATTACTTTGTAATGCATGATACTTTCAAAAGCATGATAATCATTAAATCATATAATCTGTAATGCATGAATATCTGTATATAAGCTCATATAGTTGTACTGTGTAATCATATAGCCCAAGGTAAATATCAAGTGACTAATATACGAGTCGCGTACTTTAAAAGTACTATCCTTTCTATCGACACAATGAAGCATCGGGAACATATCAACACAATGAAGTCTTGCAAACTATTGACATCGTACACTATCGACACAATGAAGTATCGGGAACATATCAACACAATGAAGTGTTGCGATCATATCAATACAATAAAGTGTTGCCATATCAACACAATAAAGTGTTGCAAACTATCGACGTCGAATACTATTGACACAATGAAGTGTCAAATACAATGTGACTCTTATGGTATACCACTATATTGTCTAACTTAATATTATACTACCAAGGGCAACTTTAAAAATCAATTTATGTTAAATGGCAAGCAACCCATATCCAATTTATATCGTGTAAAACATATCATATTAGAGTAGTTCATACTCCAATATGTTCTATACAATTCACATTATGCATGCCATTTAAAAACTATATAAGTAGCTTGTCATATATATCATGCTATAAACCATTTGTAAGCATAAGATATTCCATGATCTTTAAATCAGTAAAATAATGTATCATGCAAAACATATTATGCTATATAAAAATACTTACCTTTTAGGTTGACTTATCACAAGTCTCCCTATAAAAATGTATGTCAACAAACATACATTTAAATACATGTATGCACTCACCTGGGCCATTTGTTAGCATGCCTCACTAAATTCTACTCGATCCTTTCCATTATAGAACCTCGAACCTTCTTTGATTTGGCCTTGACTTCATTAATCACATGAATAAGATAAAATATTTGTTAGATTCAAATCTAACAATACCTTAAACACGATGTCTAATATAATCATTCCAATATAAAATTTCCAAATATTTTTCCTTTCTTCCTTGTATTGTTTAAAAACTCATTATGGTCCCTAGTGACCAATTTGAACTTCCAATAATTCTTCTGAGCTTGCTAACTCACATTTAAATACAAAATGTTTCAAATTCTATTTTCTGACAGCTTGCGCTACCTTCAAAGATTTACCTTCATTCGATTAAAAATTCATATCTTTTAACTCGAAACTCGAAATCAGTTTCCATTTGTTGGAAACGAAACTAGACGAACACATATATACAACGGTATAAAATTCATCATCTAACCATTTTTGTAGAATTTATGGTGAATTTTCAAATTCACTGCCAAAATTCAATCTTCTTCATAGCTTTCCATAATAAACTTCTAATTTCTACTAACTTCTCCTTATTTTTCTACTCATCAATTTAGTCCCATCACTTGCTTCAAACCACCAATTCATCATCTTCTTCATCAAATAATTATTCAAAATAATTCCCTCTAATTTTCTTTCTTTGCCCAAAATAGTCACTAAAATGCAAAGGTAAGGATTCAAACTTCTTAACTTTGCAATTTAGTCCTCAAATCAACACTACTATCTTAATTCGAATATTTTAACTAAAAATCAGATTTAATCCCCATCCAAAAATTCATTTCCTATTTGGTCACTTGATTTTGACAATTTGTCAAAATGGTCCCTAATTCGATTCAACATCGGTTTAGCATTCTAACACCAATTTCACATCTCCGATATCATTAATTACATAAATACACTCCAAATTCATAAAATTTCAGATTCGATCCCTTAACTTTGAAGCTTGTCGAATTGGTCCCTATATATTTAATTAGGGTTTTGCTTCCAAACAACAAATCAAGCTTACTAGATCATTAATCCAACATCACAAACCCTAAGTTAAACTTAAATCCATAAGCCCTAATCTTCTCCATACAAACCAAAATATGTAGGGTTTAAATCCTAACTCAAAAATATGATTTTAATATCATATAAACTTGATTCCAACTTAAATTCAACCATGGAATCATAAAATCTCAAAAGCCCCAATTTTGTTCATAAACCCTAATTTCTTTCTCATGTAAAAGTCTCATCAATCAAGCATGTATTCCATAAATTAAGTACATCAAAATATAGAGCTTGAAGAGTAGAAACTTTGCAGTTCGAAAGATTACCTAAAAATCAAGTTTCGGGGCTTGAATCGAGCTTGGAAATTTTCTCCCCCTTTTTCCCAATATTTTTGAAATGTAAAAGATGAAGAAGGCTTCATCTTTTTGCCTTTTAATTTTAAATCTCTTCAATTATGCCACTTTTAATAAATAAATGAATTTTAAATTCATTCAAATAGGGAAATTACAAAAATGCATTTTTTATCCAACAATTGAGATTGATTTTATCATCAATCAAGGGCCAAGATTTAATCTTCAAATTTCTTCTTCCAAAAATAGCCCTTGTAACTTCAAGTATTTCAAAATTGCCATCCCTGCCAAATGACCAATTTGCCCTCCAACTAGCCTTTATTTACTAGTTTGTTTCAAAATTGCCATTCCATTAAAATCTAACTAAATTAGTTCCTCCTCAACCGGCCACTACTCCATAAATACCATTCTATGATTTTCCATGGATTATGGAACAACCTATGAAATTTCAATTCAATCTGATTTCCTGATATTCACAAAATACTTCTACTACGATTTTATCTTTATCGAGCTATCGGATCTATTCCGAAAATTCTATATTTCCATAATTTATCATCCTTCATCCAATGACCTAAATTTAATTTGGAATTAGTAGTTTACCAGCTTTGCCCTTATAATTTTCCAAAATTATGATCTTGCCATTTTTCATCCAACGACTCATATTTAGCATGGAAAATCAACTTAAATCCAAGGGTTCATATTCTTCCAACATAAAGAAAATATCTTAGACATGTAAAATGACATAATCAACATTGGCTTATCATCCTTTAAAATATCCTAGATATTCGATTGATCTGATTATCTGAATATTCTTCCAAACTTTATCGCTTTATAGCCATTAATACAAACTCCGTACGAAAAATTCGGGTAAAATGAAAACATCATTCTTGGGGGTAAACTATTCATTTACGGGGTTAAAATGCACAATTTTTGAAAATTACACTTTGGTCCCTAAACTTTTCCAAAGTTTACACTTTAACCCCTAAACTTTCAAAATTTACATTTTGGTCACTAACAAAAAATTTGGGATATTACAATTCTCCCCCTTAATAAAATTCGTCTTCGAATTTTCAACACATACCTCGTTCAAAAATTGAGGAAATTGTTTTCTCATATCTTTTTCTCTTTCCCAAGTCACTTTTGACTTCATAATTTCATCAAAGAACTTTAACAAGCGAAATCATTTTATTTCTTAATCCTTTGACTCCATGTGCCAATATCTTTACCGATTCTTCCTCATAAATCAAATCCGGTTGAATCTCTATTCCCTCCGAGGTAATGATATGTAAAGGATCTAATTGATACTTCTTGAGCATCAATACATGAAATATATTGTGAATCTTATCCATTTTCCTGAGGTAAGGCTAGTTAATAAGCCACCGGACTAACCCTTTTCACAATCTTATGTGACCCAAAAAATCTCAGATTCACTTTTTCTTTTTGGTCCAAACCATAACACCTTCTTCCAAGGTGAAACTTTTAAGGAATATTTCATCCTTAACTTCATATTAAATATCTTTTCTTTCAAGATCAGTAGATAATATCCACCATTCTAAAGAAATTCTAAATTACTTCGAACCATCCATACTTGATTCTCCACATCCTGAACTGAATCTAATCAGATTCAATCACCTCTTAGTTCTCTTTTCATCATCCTCGGGAATATAAATCACTTCCTTGATAACATGAACATCCTTTAGACCTAACATCGAAATCTTTAAATTTTTCCTTTTCACCTTACTGAATTCTTTCCATGCATATCTTATCTTTTATCTATAAATCTTTGACCTAATTTGTCATAGTAGACTCGAGCTGAGGCTGTGTAATCGATACACTATTTTCCTCCAAAGATAATTAAGCATTTAATTCTTATAAGGCAAAGAGTGATTTTTGGATAAATACATCAACTTCTACATTAGCCTTATTACATCAATACACATCCCAACCTATTATAGGACGTATTATTGAATAAGAATCCTTACTAGATTCATACTACACTAATACCAGTGCTACTATCAAATCTTCCTTTATTGGTAATAATATAATCATAATTTAACCTTAAAGGAACATTACTGCTTCTTTAACTAACATTACTGAAGCTTCCTCAAATGATATACCAAGTCGTATAAAGCCTTCATCTAATGACTTGCAACTAGATGTTAAGCTTTCTCAATCTAGTAAAAGCCATTTTGTAGAGTGTAATCAATATAGGTTCAATATTGGATTAAATCCAATTCTAAACTTAACCTCTTGATTTAGCATCAAGCCTGACGGCTCCTCTTAAGCAACCCATTTAAAACTCACAAACAATAAGAATACTCTTCCAGCTTACCCTTGATGCTCAGTATCCATAGCATAAGTTAAATCATTTTCATATTGATAACAAATTCTAATAAAAACTCTGTAAGCTCATGCATGCCCATTATTACCACACTCACATGATTGGTTTTTGGTTTCCTTGAATCTCCAACATTAATTATAAATGTCAGAGAGTTCCTAATTTTCCTTGTCTTGATCTCTTAGCAGAACTATGTAATAAATTCAGCTTGATATTTTTACCAAAAATCCTTAATACTTTTAAAAGTGGTTATCTCGATTCACTATTCCTCTTTACGAACTCTGACCTCTGTTTAGATATTTTCTCATTTTGAACCCTTTGCATTGCATTCAACATAGTTTACTGCTTCATAAAATTTTTAAATTCATAGGGCAGTCAGTACTTCTTTGTACCTGACCTCTAGCCCGCTATGAACTATCACAACAGACTCTCATTTTGTCTGTAGAAAGCAGTTTAGAAACAATTCAACTCGGTTTATTAAACTTGCACTCATACCCATAAAGGATCCAATTACACTAATTAATATGCAAGAAACTCCGTTGTATCTCTAGAATAAACTTTGTTATGGAACACTCAAAGAAAGAACTTCTAGTTAACAAATTTTTGAGTATGTACCGTAACATTACTTTATCAAATACGGGTCTAATCCTCTTTAGATGAGATAATACCCTTTCTTTTTAGTCTCCTCTGATCATCAATACAGAGTTCATTCAACCTAACCTTTATATCCTTAAACTATAGATTAACAATCATAGGATCTCCATCAATGTTTTTCTAAAAATCTAGTATGTCAGAACTTTCAATTCTTTTGCTATCGGTGCCTAAGTAGGCTGAGTTATGATCGCATCTAATGTCTGGAAGAAAAATCTTAATCCAGAACATATACACCGTGTTACTCTAGTGCCTCTGCACCATGCTAAGCTGAGGGTAAAATATTATCATTAACTTTATCATTCTTGTGAATCTCTTATTGATTCACTCGCCTAACACCTAACACGATTCTTTTACCCTCACACATTGGAATTTAACATTATTATCATAAGGAAGTAAGCAATTGCATCCCTTCAAACAAGTAAAATCATCAGTAATTCTAACATCCTAGTGGCATGTATACACTTTTGAACTTTACTATATTTCGTTTAACTCTAGAACCGGCTAAACCTATAGCTCTGTTACCAATAAATGTAACACACCTTTCCCGTATATGTACACCGGGTACACGTCAGAAATGTTACAACTTCTTTAATCCATAAATCAGGGTACTTTAAAATTTTCAGAAAACTTCCCGATGGTCACCCATCCTAAAATTTCTCTAGCCCAAGCACGCTTAACTTTATTTAAAATTGACTTAAATTATTTGTTCAAGTTCCAATAATAATCAATTATCTTAGCATGGTAGTCATCACTTAAGGTTATTCTTAACCTTGAATCTTTCCAGAAACGCTAATTATCTTGAAACCATAATGAACTTTAAAGGCCAATCACACTCAAATAGGTTAAACAAGTATACATGCCACTATAAAAATCAAACCTTAATTAGGATGTCATTACTGTGATTACCTGTTGAGCTTTCCTATATTGATGCAATGCTCTTCTCACTCTCAACTTGATTTACCTACGTGTATACAATCAAATACACGCTAAATACGAACTTAGTGAGGCATAAAAGGAGAACATATATAAATTACTTTGTAAAGCATGATACTTTCAAAAGCATGATAATCATTAAATCATATAATATGTAATGCAAGAATATCTGTATATAAGATCATATAGTTGTACTGTGTAATCATATATCCCAAGGTAAATATCAAGTGACTAATATACGAGTCGCATACTTTAAAAGTATTATCCTTTCTATCGACACAATGAAGTATCAGGAACATATCAACACAATGAAGTGTTGCGATCATATCAACACAATAAAGTGTTGCCATATCAACACAATAAAGT
>JAGYYJ010000725.1:0-15231 GCA_019671005.1 Hibiscus mutabilis
TTATAATCTTTGACATGTGTAAACAAAATACCTCTATAGGTAGGAAGCATAAATTTAAGCTCACAAGAATGGACTCTAAAGACTTACAAGTGATAATAAAGAAATAAACAATGAAAAACACTTTATACAATATATATATAGAAATAGTAAGAAATAAAAAGATTTAAATACTAGTTTTCTTGACTATGAAGCTTGATATTGTCTCTCATTCTTCTTCAAATGTCTTTTGGGCATGTATTTAGTGTGGAATGAGAAAATTAGCTGCTGGAAAACTAGGCCATTAGAGACTTTAAATTACTTGAAAATATAAGTTTGAATTCAAAAACACTTTAAAATTAGTCATTATAAGCTCAAATTCAAATTTTTTAGTGACTCGGTATCGATGCGTGAACAATGTGTATCGGTACTCACTATTCATGAAACCCAGTGCCAAATAATGGTGATTAGTATTTTCATATTTTAAAAGCTTTTAAAAAGCATTTTAATGGCTAAAAAATGTTTTAATCAACTCAAAAATATTTTATAATTAAAAAATAATAACAAATATTTTTTTTTGGCCGTTGAAATATATTTTCAAGTTTGTTGGACTTTGAATTATTTTTGCAATATTTGAATAAGTCAAAAATATTTTTCTCTTAAATTGTTATGTCAATATTTATCTCAAATTTTAGTGAAAAAAAAAGATGATGTTTATCTTAAAACTTCGGGTGAGCAATTTTATCTTCAAAGTGTTTCACATTATCAAAAGTTAAATTTTATATCTTTATTGTAATCAATTAAATTGTTCTCGTGCACCAATAAAATGGTATCACCATCAC
Organism: Hibiscus mutabilis; assembly: GCA_019671005.1. Classification (NCBI taxonomy): domain Eukaryota; kingdom Viridiplantae; phylum Streptophyta; class Magnoliopsida; order Malvales; family Malvaceae; genus Hibiscus; species Hibiscus mutabilis. The sequence goes on from JAGYYJ010000725.1 coordinate 819, forward strand.
TAACTTTTAAGATATAAAATATAATTATACACTTATCTGTGCTCGTCTCTCTATTAATTCAAACTCAATTTTTTTAATTAAATTTAATTATTTTAAATTTTTATGATGCCCTAATATAAGTTAATCCTTGAATTTTGGCGTAAAGACATTTTTATCTAGTTTTCATAACTACTAAACTTAACTCCATCATGGTCCGTGGCAAATATGGAATCCACGACAAAGGGGCCCTAAGCCCAAATCAATCGCATTCGCACGTGCCAACACCTCTATCTACCGCATGCTAATCGCGTGTCTATTGTTCTTTTCGGCTAGCTTCAAAGTCAGACAGACCATGGCATAATGTTGGTTCAATCTCTTTGCTTCCAGGTCGGTTGCGTAAGTGTTCCTTTTCTTCCCACCACTTATTTCTATTCCCTTGCTTCATCGTCTACCCGTAGCTTCTCCTTCTCGCTGTCGTTCGCAATTCAGTTTTCCTCATCACTTTTCAATCAGCCCGCTGTGTTCTCTTTGCTGTCTCTGCGATGGATGCTTTCTATATCTGCTTTCTGTTTCGATTCCGATTTTCAGTTCTTTCTTTCTTGTACATATGAATTGGGAAAACCTTTGAATTTATGAATTAGATCGCCAACACCCTTTATCCCGATCGTGCGATTCAATCTCGGTAACAGAATTCCTGGAATCTCTGCTTTCCTAATGATTGTGTCAATTTTTGTTTGGTTTATTTTTTCTCAGGTATCGTTTAGCTAGGACCTGCTACGTGCCGTATTAAAAATCGTGTTCTATGATATGAGCCTATTCCGGCTTGAAATTATATTTTCGCATGACTAGGTAATGGCTGAGCCACGAGAGGAATGGTTCTCTGAAATGCTCTTCTAAACTTGTATTGATAGCTCACCTACCTCTGAACTGATCAGCACCTTGGTCCCAGCGACTCTAAGTTCTCAAAGACTTCTCTTTGGTCAAATTTCTTTGCTTCTGCTTTCTCAGCCTTGACACAATTATTAGTGAGTCATCTACGTCATCAACTTCGGCTTCAGAAAAGAAGGCTCTATTTTCTAAAACCAATGGGCAGGACAGCAGCTGTGAAGAGGGTTGTTCCGGTGGCTCGATGAGGAGGATTCACGAGCGTGTTATGGGGCCGAGTAAGATTGGAATGTCTAGCTCAACTAGTGACATAGTGGCTTCTAGGCCTGTGCTATAAAATTTCAGAGGCATCGTCTGGAGATGTAGATGCCAATAATGGATTAGCTGCATTCAACATGACTTTTCACGGATATTGATGACATATCGTAAAGGTATCAAGTTCACTCTTCTCAGATGCGTGATGATAACATGCTTTCTGTTGTTCGCTAACAGGTTTTGATGCCATTGGCGACAAAATCACAAGTGATGCCAGTTGGGGTTGCATGCTTCATGGCCAGATGTTGCACCAGGTTAACTTTATTTTATTTTTCTTTGAGAATGTTCAAACAAGCACTAGGGTATGACTTTTCATCATGAAAATTGGCATTGTCTGTTGTCTTGGGTTTATTTTAGCTAGTTCATGTACTGGTTTTCATCCCTTGCAGGCATTGCTTTTTCATAGATTGGGAGATCTTGCTTAAAACCTTCGCAAAGGTTGTTTGATTTATTGATGCCCGGTCTTGCCTATCTCTCTTCTTACTCGCCTAGAATTTAGATTCTAATTGAAAAAAAGTAAATTGTTTTCTTATTTAACACCTTGTTGTACAGCCATTTCTGACCAAGCCTATATTGGAGATTTTGCATCAGTTTGGTGATTCCGAGGGCTCAGCGTTCATCCACAAATCTGTTGAAGCCGAAAGACCATGGACTTGCCGCTGGGTCATGGGTAGGCCCATACGCCATGTGTCGCTTCATGGGAATCTCTTGTCGCAGTAAGAGGGAGGAAAATGACCTGGAACGCCAGGTACCTCCTGCTAATATTGCTTATGTTGTTTCTGGTGATGAAGATGGTGAGAGGAGGAGCTCCAGTTGTCTGCATTGAAGATGCCTGTGGGACGTTGCTTACCAGGACACCAAGCTGACTGGGCAACTCCATTTCTTTGCTTGTACCCTGTTCTTGGACTAGCAAAAGTAAATCCCAGGCCAGATTGTTATGACATTTCTTCATTTTATTGTTTTTGTGTTTGATAGATTCATCAAGCATGATCCTTTGTGTAAATTGATTCATAATGTTTGTATCAATTAAGCTTTATCACGAAATTTTCTTCAGTCCAGTGCAATCTCCAAGACACCTATGATTGCTTAAATTAATACCTCCTCTTAAGTATTATTATACTGTACCAATCCACCAAGTAGTGAGAAAATAGGATTTATACCTAGTTGCTGCTAATTAATCAAATTGGTATATTTATTAATTTTTTAGGTAATAGCATTGGATCAATTTTTACAGTTTATCATAAAATGGCTGCTGTCTCCTACCCCGAAGCTGTGACTATGTTGAAGGCGATGAGTACATTGATTTGTGTAAAATTTAGAGAGGAATTAAGTGGAGTTATGGAGAGAATAGGCACTTCTTCCAAAGCAGAAGCTTAAGACTAAGAACCTGTGAACTTTTGAACTTACCCTCTGCTGCTTACTACTGAAAAGATGGATTAAAGAAAAGTCTGAGTGGGTTTCAACTTTTAATACTAGACATATTTTCCAGAATTGGTTTTAATAAAATAGTGATCTCTTTTATCCCAGAAAAGTGTCATACAAAATGCCAACTTTTTAAATTGTAGTACTTGTTTTGTTAATAAGGTGTGGTAAAGTCCCCTTTGTTGATGCACCTGTGTGGTTAGAAATTAGGTGATATGTAACCGTAAAAAATTATTTCTGGGTGCAAGATGGTCTGCTTGATTCCTAAAATCTCACTTAGCTCAGGTTTATGCTATTTGGTGTCAATCAGTAGAACTAGATTTTTGGTGCTCTTGGTAGTGTTCAATAATTTGTTTCAGGAATCTCAAGCCTTTTTTTCTTCCTGGTTTTGAGTCACTTTGACCTTGAAATTTAGCAATCAAAAGAATACTGTAGTGCAGGCGAATAAGGTTATCCTAGGATAGCCTTGTGAGATTATATGAGCTCAAAAAGTGGACAGTGAGGATTTGCTCTTCTTACGTTAGTGTGGTACCTAAGCCGGATTGATGATTTCTCCCCCTAGATAAACTCTATATATGACCTGTTAACCATATAACCAGAGAAGATCGTGATGTTAAATATTGTTGTATAGTGCATGCATACGCTATATAGTGGTGATGGCATCCTTCACCATTGCTCTCATTGCAATTGGGCATAAACAGTGATTTACATGCATATCAGCATAAAAAAAAAAACTACAAATGCGATGCTATAAGCACTATTATTTATTTCTTCATTCTCTATTATTGGTTATCAAATAAGAAGTACAGGCTTCGTGCAAAATCTGATACTCATCGAATCCAAGCAATTCCAATCCAAATCCTATAATTTGAGCTTCAACAAATAAAACTGAAATAGTTCTGGGTACTTAAACTTCCCTTGTTCTGAGCATGTGAAATTTTTGAACTTGAGTTGTGGATGGTTGGAGAGAGAGATCTCTTATAAGCGCTTCCGGGTGCTGTGTTTTGAATTGTGTCATTTTTTCTACTCTTGATTCTTGAGAGAGAAGATCAGACCTAGAGAGTTAAATCCTAAAGAAGATGCTGTGACAATGTGGATGAGGTATGAGTGTGGTTGGTTGGGTTGGATCTTGAAGCGTTATGCACTATGGAATGAGGAAGAAAAGTGGACAAAATCTTGGGAAAATGGAAACACAAGAGGAATATTATGGTGGGAGGATTTGGAGGCTTGGTTTCTTATTACATCTAAAGGTGAATTTGGTTTTTCTTTTTCTTGTTTATTTGAAAATTTGTGAGGAAAAGAAAAATGGTTGGTGGAATTTAGTGTATTTTCAAGATTTTAGGTGAAATTGATGGTTATCATTTATTTGATTCTTTGAATGTTTTTAAGTTTTTATATATGTACCTTCCTTTAAGTATAATTAATTTTGAAAATTATTGTATCAATTTTTGAATTTTTAATTGAAAGCTATCTTTGTTATCTCATGTTATGATTTGTGAAAATTATGCTAAATGAAATGAAGGGTTATTAGGTTATTCTTAATTGTAATTTTTTTGTGTTTGATTAAGATTAAGTTTCTAACAGTTATTCTATTTTTTATTTAATCATTTAAAAAGCTGCATGAAATGGGCATGTGGCCTAATATTGCAAATGCATTATCATATTTGTAAGCTTGCTAGATCCTCTACCAATAATTATAGCATATGAGTAAATGTATTTAACATGCTCGTCACTTATTTTTCCCGATTAAATTAATTTGTGAGCTTGACATTACCATATGATTTTTCAATTGTATGTATTTGTATATTTTATAGCATTTATGAGCATGATTTTGTTGATAACATTTGTTTGATTATGCATATTAAATCTAGATTGCATATTAAATCTAATTTATAGCTAAAAATGTGAACAGTTTATTTTATCTTATAAACAAAAAATTATAATATCATTAATTACTTTAAATATGATAGAAGTTTCTATGGGTGCAATTATTATTTGCTTCCATTCAATTGTAAGTTCACCTTGAAATTGGCTTTATATTACGACAACGGTGTGACTCTGACTATCTTGTCATTTATGACCACATCCCTATTCTCTCACGTCCACTGAAATTTTGGTTATAGTTGCCAGTTTAATCTCTTTTTTAAACAAATGTTGTATAATTACAGTTAAATCTTTTTTAAAAGCGAGTTGTAATTGCTTTTAGCATTTAAAAGATTATGTGCTTTTGTTTTCTGCAAGTAACGTCTCATGTCCAATTTATAGTGTAATAGCCTTCTTGCTTTGTATGTATCTGAGTTCATTTTGTCTGAATGATAGTCCATCAGTTAAGCTATAACTATCAAGGAGGTAGTTCTCTGTCATTCGGTAATTACACGTCCCATCCTATCTTCCTAAATTGAACTGACATGTCTAGGAAGAATTCTAAGTTCAACAAGGGTTGTGCATGCCTGCATTTCTTCATGCATGTGCTGTACTACATGTTGAAAAATGGATTCAGGTGCTTGTGATCTACAGCAGTCTTCTATTCACACATTTCTTCAGGAAGTGGAGATTTTAGTCTGTTGTTACTCTCTTTTACCTATTTTATTCTCTTCATTTTTATTTTTTGACCCCTAAAACTATATGCTGACCAGATCTCATTTCTATTTTCAGTTTAGAAATACAACCCCCAAAAGTTTAGAGGCAATTTTCTATCTAACCTCTATCTTCCTTCATAACCTGTTATTTATACTCTAATTTTCATGAAGTATTCTTGTTAGACACATTTTTTGGATGTGAGTTATGATGCTCAAATATATTTTAAAATTTGGAAAAACATTGTCATACCTGTTGGACATCTGTATTTGGAACTCATCTCCTAGTCTTGTAGTAACATGGTGTCCGATTAGATCTTAAAGAAAGAAAAATCAGTAGTTGTTAAATGGGCAGGTGGTGTTATCCATATGAGTACGTACATTTTCCTCAACTGTGAGCTGGTAAAAAGTGACTGCTTACTTGGAGTTAGTAAAACATTTATTATGCTTCAATTGAAAGAAAGAAAGAATAATTGTGGTGCTCATTGTTTGCCCTCACGAAACAAGCGCATTATTGTAAACCAGTTATGAATTTGAACTCAAAATGCCATATTTCTAATCTCTTGGAATTTCCTAAAGCTTTTTGTCAGAGTGTATTCCATCCTGCAAGCAACATTCTACCTTTTCAAATTGTCATATTTCTAATCCTTGGAATTTTATGTAATTTTTATCAGGTATATTCCATCACTGCAAACAACATTCACCTTTCCACAATGCCTTCAGCATTTGGGTAGAAACCTAATTCTCGACTTGTTGTTGGCGTTCAAGAAGAAATATTTTCTACCTTGATCCACATGATCTTCAATAGTAAATTCCTTGTTGCTTTACTTCATCCTCCTTATGTTTCATTCCTTGTTCTTTTAAATGTGATATAAGTACATAGACTGATAGACTTATTTGTGAAACTTCTTTGCTTGTTTGGTTTGGTGCTGACAAATGCCTTCTCTCTTCCACCCAGGGACTATATAGTTCAACTTATGTTAAAAAGTGTAAAGATGCATAAATCTTTATATAAACTGAACATATTTTAGTCGAATTTATTGGTTACTTTGAATCCTGAAGCACAATGAAGCATTCATCATCCTCAGGCATGATAGTGAAATTCTGAAACATAGTTTTTAAAGCTCTACTACCCTTTGCTACGATGCAGCTAGTAGAAACAAAACCATAAAACTGAACCAAGGGTAGGTGACAAATAGGAGTTGGGAGAATAGGAATTGCTTATATTAACATATCCAACTATAAAATTTGTAATGCTATACGGAAGACTATTTTAACAGAAGTTACAAGGGCTTTTACTAATCCTTATTCCTGGTTTCTCTTTACTTTCAACAACTTAGTTTTTAGGACAAATAATTATTTATAATTGCATAAACAATGTAGAATGTCACTAATTTATCAAAACAATGTAAAATACCATCGTCTGTCTTTTTAATAGATGGATTGGATCTTCTACTCAAAGATTTTCAGTTAATGTAGGCTGATCAAGTGTAATAGATGACTCAAATAGTGTGGAGATTGTCTAACTTAGCTAGGCGTAAGAGATAATAACAAAGCGAAGGCAATCACCTTTTCTTTTTCTTTTTGCCAGTACTTGTATTTATATCATTGCTTGTCCATTGATTTCACTTTGGAGGTTCGTGGTTTGCATGACTATTGGTTAAGATAATGAAACAGAATGTTCGCATATTGATTGAAGCCCAAATCTGTGATTTAGCAGTGGCTTTAAAATGGAACCTTAGAAATATTTAGAATCAGTTTAAGTCGAAGACATTTAGACATTCAAATGGCCATTTCTTTCACAGCTGTTCTTTTATCTCCTTCCAAAGAAAACTCACTGTGTTATATTTGGGTAAGATTTACATTCTCTTGCAGCCCTTTTGGCTGAGGCATTGGCAGCTCATTTACGATGCCAAAGGTGCAATGCCCAAATACCAATGCCTAAAACTTACTTTGTTTTGCTCTATAATTGCTTTGACGCTTTTTTTTTTGCGGAGCAATCAGGTCTAACACAATTTTGAAGATGAAGTATTAAATCCTTTGGTTATTTGGATGACAAATTACCCTTTTAATTATTTAAGATATTTTCATTAAAATGATAATATAGTATTGACTTCTCCATTTCTAGTTTGAACCTTTTTGTTAGAAATTCTAAAAGTTATATTGTGTAAAATCTTAAAATTGAACTACCATAATTTATGTTTTGGTATATTTTAACAATAATAACTTAAAAATGACTCTTTTACATTTCAAAAGTCATGTGTAGTTGAGCCAATAGTTTTCTCGCAATACTCTTCAAACATTCCTGTTCAATCTCAGCTTTCTCGGTGCAATATCAATGCCTGTATAGGCATCTTAGTTAGGTCAAACTGTTCAAATTTAGGAGTTAATGGTAGTTGTACTGGCACTGAAAACATTTTTTAGCATGAGTAGTTAATCTTAGTCTAGGATAACCTGGAGGTGGATACATCATCTTATCACTGTAGTAAATTTTTCTCCGATTAGTGTTTAGCAACCTGTTTTACATGTATTGGTTCTTTCCCATAATTTTGTGTCTATTCTGTGATACAGTACCATCAAACACATTCCTCTGATTCAATTAAGTCATCCGCTTGGTGGGTTTTTCTGCAGACAAAGGTTTTGTTGTTTATCTTGTTGGTATTTATCATATTACAGCATATGTTAGGACCAGGCTGCTTATCGACTGTAGAAATGAGCTTGTTCTATCTTTGTTCTTTTGGCAGATGATTTTAGATGATTTTTGTTCCCGAACATCCAAACTAGCAGAGAATCAAGCAGTATATTCACTGTTGCTCCAAATGCACAGTGCTTCTAATAATTCACCATGGCAATACTATGGTTGATGCAGGTGAGGTTGAGCAGATGATTCCGTTAGTGGAATAGGTTAGGTGGCGTGCATGAGAACAGTAACGAAGATATTTGTAGATCCTGTGATGGAACTTTCTTTATGTTTTACAGGTTGTTTATGTATGAATGGAAGGACAATGATTACAACATTTGTAGGTTAGTATTTTGGGTTACAATGATTCTTTCTCACCAAATTTCTAAACTATTCGACTAATATTGATTTACAGCAGATACGATGCAGTGTGTTGATTTCATTTCTTTACATTTAGTAATTCTCTACACCAATGTTATATTGTAAAATGCAACTAGGTTTCTGAAAACTGTCTTTTAGGCTTTGACTGAAAAGAGTGATGATGAATTATAATTGTATGAGTAAATAAATAAGTTTTCTTGAATTAGAATTTTAGTTGTATTGTTAAATTATAATTAGGCATTATATTAATTAGATCCAACTATCATGATTTTTCTTCAGCTGCCAAGAGAATTCAAATTGATATTTTGTACAAAGTAATGTACAGATTGCCCAAAGGGTTGTATCTCAACGTCAAAGTTAAGACATTAAGAAATATTTTTGTGATCAAATAATCCCTTAGGGTATTATATGAGAGATAAGCTCTGCTTAAGAGTTAAGCAAGTATGTTCAGTGTGTTTAAATACTAGGAAACATAAAAATTGAGTTTGTTTTACGAAAGGTCATTATAATCTCTATATTCATGCTGTTTTTTTTTCTCTAAAGCTTTCATGATTTTTTCTCTATGTTTAAATACTAGGAAACATAAAAATTGGTGTATTTAAGGATCATCTCTTTTATGTTTGCCTCTTATAGAAGCTGAGAAATATGTCTTTGCGTTTTGTTTTTTGCCCGTTTAAAATTTTTTTTTAGCATCTATTTTGGTCAAAAGGCAGAATGCTATTTTAGTAAAAAAAAACAGGTGTCCCTAAAATCATAATTAAGTATTATTTTAAACTATAATTTTTAATATGAATTCAGAAGTGGTCAATGTTAAAGGGTGGTGTTCTGTCCAAGTAATTTGAGTTTGAATAACTTACTTTGTAAGTTATACGAGTTTAAATATTTACTCTCTAATCTAATATTCCAAAAGATGTAAAAACTAAATCAATTTTAAATTTTACACTTTTTATATCAAATAATATCTTATATATTACATTAAATATTTTCATTTAGTATGACATAATCTAATAATACTGACACCAATTTGCAAACTCCTAATTTAAAACCTATTATTAAACACCAATAATAGAAACCTAACTTACTAATTTAAAAACTTTAATTTTGAACTTGAGTTAGGTAAAAGTTGTTTTTGTACTTAAACCTATCCTATAAAGACTGGCGTTATCATGTATATGTATAGCAACTATTATAATAGAAACCTATTGTCAAAGCATTATATATTCAATTAGGTAATGTTATGTATTTTTATATTATTTTCAGTAATTGTATTATACTTTTATAGTAAATTAGAAATATAAACAATTTTTTAATATTTATACAACCATAAATACATATATTTAGGGTTTGTAATTGCAATTAACTCAATTTTATTTTTAAATTTAATATATATACCAAAACCCTTGGAATCTTTAAATTTGGATGGATAACCTAGCACTGGCATATGGGACAGTCACAATTCAGGTACAGACACAAATCTTTGTGTTAGGGTGAACTTATAAAATTTTAAGAAGTGAAAATATATTATTAATAAACAATACATGGAAAATTTTAAATCGTATACGAGAATTTCAAAAAGAATTTTCACAGGGAATAACCGCCTCCATCGATCCATCCACCACGATCCACAGCATTACATAATACTTTTGAATAGTCTTAAGGTGATTAAATGTAATATTTGTTCTGCTTTTGTTAACCGCTTTGATAAAGTCTAGCATGCGCTTGAGAATAGTGCTTTCGAACACAGGTCTCTTAAAAATGAACATGTCTTTTCCTAAAGACCGCTCCTTTGGGTTCAACTGTCCGCTCTTCTTAATTGGTAATTTGGATAAAACTTTTAATCACTTAAAAATGTTAGGGTTCAAATCTTAACGTGTTTGGGCGATTTGGGTTTGGGAGAAATTGGCCCATAATAAACTTATACAATATCCAATCAAATTAATCAACCAACAAATTAAATACCAATAATTATACCAAAAACTATCAACAATCCTAAACATTTAAACTAGTTAGGGTGTCGGTAGTTTTATATAGACAATTTTGATAATATATTATCTAGGAACAAAGTTTAATACAGCACAGATGACAGTGTGTAAGATACATTTGATCGTGAGGTATACATAGACCTTTTAAACTATATTTAAACCTTAAATTTTAATTTTAATTTTAAATTTTTAAACTCTAAATTGAATATTTAATTTTTTAAGAAATCTTGTCTAATTCTATCTAAAAGAGAGGGAAGAAGAATTTTTTTTGAATAAATTTATTAATTCTCGCTATTCTTAGGAGAAGAAGTTCTAGGGAAAGAAATGAGTGCTCTAGCGAGTCTAATCCATTTTAATAAGAAAAAGATTAATAATTTTAGTCTATTAGTAAAATGTCTTTGCTGTTGAATATTTAATTTTAAATTGAGCAGCAGCAGAAATCAAAATTTTCACAACTAGTGCATGTAAGTTTTTCTTTTTTATAGCTATTGATACTCCCAATTTATTGATTAATTACTCTGAGCAGAATGCTTGCATAGACCCATGAGAATGATACTCTCCTCAATTTACTTCATTTACAATATTAAAATTTAAATTTTAACATTGTCTAAAAAAAACCTAACAAACATTTGTCCAAAAAAAAAAAAAAATTAAAAATGTATTCCTTTTCTCACTATCTATTTACTTCATATTCGTTAAATACTTTCAATATTTTTATTATTATATATTGATTTTACTGTTTATATTTAGGATTTACGACTATTGCTTCCAAGGTGAACATATATTCTGTTTTGGAAATACAATGCATGTGAAATCGACTGATAAAACTATTTAAATGATAAAGAGAGACGGCGCACGTTAAAAATAGGAATTATGGAGTAACAGGAACGATGACTTTGTTGTACGCTACTTTGTCATTTATTCGGATAAGCCATATGCACAATTCCTTAATTTAATCAATTACCACATTTCCTCGACCCTACACCTAAATTGCTTCGATATTCAGATTCGAATTATTTTTTGATAACTTACATAACAGGAAAATATTTTATATTCACAAAGTGATTAGATTAATACTAGAATTAACAGTTAAATGAATATCTAAATTATACTTTTTCAATTAAGTGTTTAAATTTATTTTGAGCCAAATACTAACATTTTCAGCGTTACTCGAATAAATCTTAGTATCATTAACTATTATCCGACATGTGTCATCTTCTTAAATTCTGAAATTATATTTAAAAGCCGTAAAATTAATAAAACAAATAGCTTTAAAAAAATTTTAAAATAGCCCCTCTAAACTTTGAAATCCTAATACCCAAAAACTCAAATCTCTCAATTTGACTTGATTTTGATCTCCGATTATCGCGCCGCCGTCCATCACATGCGTAATTGGACCATCACGAGCATTTACCCCACATCATCTAAGTGGCGAATTGTTGGCCTTGTCGCGAAGCGTTGAAATCGTCGAATGATTACGTTCGAATGATTAAGCGACGAGCGGCCGGCTAACGAATGATGAGCGGTGTGGAGTGGATTGTGAGAGGAGAGACGGCTTTCGTTAGTCGCCCAGCGCAATAGCGCCCGGTAAAGTGGCGAATTTTGAGGTTTAAGATGAAAACTGACACAAATTATTTGAAAATTTTCATGATATTTAAAGAAATTAATTTATTTTTTTAAAAATAAAATTTAGAAAATATTTTATATTGTTACGTGTTCGATTTTGATTGATAACGAAAAAATTGACATCCATTAGATCAAATCTTAAATGAGTCATGAAACCAAAATGTTGAGCACTTTTATTGATATATAAAATATAATTTAAGCACTTATCCTAAAAAATATGACTTAAATGCTTATTTAATCATTAAACCTTAATAATATATATTTTTACCCTTAACATTTTATTAAACATTCCCGCACTTTGAAAAATTGAACAAAATCAACTTTTTACGATTATAAAAATGCAAAAAGTGTTTGTTAATTTTATAACAAACTAAATCTGATTAAGATGGCACATCATCCATCACCCGGGATGTCTGTCTGTGACTGTACGTATCAGAATGATTCATGATTCTATTAATTACTAATTTAGATTCTGTTTTCTAAACAAACAATCCAACACCTGTAATTTTTTTTCTATCATTTCTTGATGGTTTAATGATCCTAATCTTGGGTTTAGATTAAGGGATATTGGCACTAGTAATTACGCCAGATCTTTGAGAAGTGTTAGAACCCTTTACGCTGCTGTTCTTCGACTGCGATGTGTGATTTCTTCTTCCTGATTCTCATCCCGAAAGACGGCGACATCTTCCTCTTCTTCTTCTCCGTCGTCTCCTTTATCGTCTCAGCTTCGGTTTCCAATGGCGCCACGAACCCACCAGCAGCGCGTACTGTAGCCTGCAACTGCGGGGTCTGCATACTCTGCTATTACTCCCGCCGGTCTCTTCTTCAGTTTTCATCTTTCATTCTCCTTCTTCCATCAACTGCCGTATAAGCTCATCGGACACGCGTGTCCTTAAACACCCCCGACGAACTCTTCTGGATGACGAAGGCCGGCAGAAACGGCGGCTTTCTTCAGCACCGCGCATTCCTCGACTGAGCGTCGTTGGCGAAGGGGGCGATGGTGACAAACGACAAGACGGACTGGAAAAGACCGTTTGGGGAGGAGGAAGTAGTCGTGGCTGAGCTGGAGCTGGTCGTGGACAGCGGAGAGGCGGGATGCCTGGCCGATGTAAAACGAATCGGAACAGCACATGTGTTTAGGAAACTCCGTCATGAGGTCGGAAACAAACATTGACAGGTTGGTCGTAGATATCGACCAACCATCCAGATTGACGAGCTTGATGGCTAAGCGGAAGGTCGGCTACTTATGAGTGGAGGCAGGAGATGTGGTTTGCCCAACAAGTGAAACACCATGGAATTGTGTGCAAATTCAAGCTTGTTGTTACCCATTTTTTGTTTTCCTTTTCAGATCATAAAGCGGAAACCCTTTATTTTCATGGATTCAAAAAACAGTGCAGAAGGAATAGATTGGTGAGGTAGATAGCGTGTAGTAAAGAAGGTGGGAATCAGGGTTTTCAAATAGCGAGCCACCAGCTTGCGACAATGCCGTTATTTTGCCGGTATCGTCGCCGGCCGATATTGATATTGACAAAAATTACGGTGAATCAGATTCACACAAAAACGGTAATTGCGGCCGCTATTTAACGGATAACGGTGAGATCGCATTAATAACAGTAAATCGCGGCATGTACGACACACCAAAAAGCAGTGGATGGGACCACCGTTCACCGGAACAACAAGCATTTTCTCCTTTGATAAAGAATAGTGAAGAAAAGAGAAATTACTAACAAGCTAAAAATAAAAAATGGTAAAGTAAGTGAAAAGATGAAGGAAAGAAGAAAATGGAAATGAATGATTTATTCATTCAGGTGATGAGAGAAATGAACAGGTTATATATTGATGAAGAGAATGAGAAGTATTAGGCAGTTTCAGGCTTTTAATTTGTTATTTTATTATGTTTTATTATTTTATTTTCCAATGCAAAGATATTTTTATTGGTGGGTTAAATGGTGCACATTTTTATAGTTTAATTATTATTTCTTTATTTTACAATAAAGACACCTGGGTAAAACCATAAAAAATACCAAACAGATTGAAACTGGAGCTTGGCCTCAAAATCTTTTAAGATATTTAATTTGATAAATTTTTAGATCACAAAAAAACTAAATTTTTCATAAATAATAAATTACCTAAAATATATTATACATTTCTAAGTTTTAAATAAAAAAATTTATTATAATTAAAATTGTTTTTAACCTTAATTTAGAGTGAGTAAATCTCTATTTGACCATGACACCTTTTAGTTTTATTATTTTTAGTCATTAATTTAAAGTAAAGTTTACTTTCATTCAATGTAGTCTTTTAATTTCAAAATTAATATCTCCTATCAAATGCTAGAAAGCACTCTAAAAGTTATTAGAAATGAATTTAAATAATTATAATAATAATTACTTTATACAATAAGTTGTCGCGGTTGAAAAAATTCTGTGACGTTATACGCGATGACCATAATAATATCTACTATTTTGTAGCTGCGATAAATCTGTGTGATGCCAGCGATCGCTGACATTATTTAATTCTCAGTTGAATGAGTAATATTATAGAGAGAGAGAGAGGAGAGAGGCGTA
>JAGYYJ010001195.1:0-12855 GCA_019671005.1 Hibiscus mutabilis
TTTTGGGCACCTCTGGTGATCAATTTTTTTGCATATCTAAGAATTTGGGGCACCTCTAGCATTCATAAATTTTTATTCTAACCCCAAAAATTTAAATTAATTATCAACCTAAGTTTACTAGAACTCCTTAAATCAATCAAACCCCGGAGTGTTTCATCAAATTTAGCATCATAGAAAATTCTAATTTTTCATGGTTATCCTAGAAAAAAAAAATTCTATAAATTAAGTGCATTGGTAAAGTCATCTTGAATATTCATCAAATCTAAGCAATTCTTTTTCCCAAATTTAAAAGGCATGGAAAAAGCAATTTATGTATCCTAAATGTAAATGTTGGGTTTGTAACTAAACATGGTAATTCAATAACAACCCCCCCAAACTCGGTGGGGATTTGCCTCAATGCTCATAAAAAAAGAAAAAAAAAAATAAAATGCATCGAGGACTTACTTGGGGGAGTTCGCCCATAAATAAAATGATTGGTTTCCTTCGGATTGGGGTCTTGTTTTTTCTTGCTTGAATCTGGTTTTTTCTTGTTCCGGGATGTCTTACTTTGGTTCCATTGGCATCTTGGGGTTGGTTCCCGTGGCATCGGCTTGGGGCATCATGAAGTAAGTTGTGGCATCTTCTTCTTGGGTTCCGGGGCAATGATCTTGTGTAAATTTCCTTATTATAGTAGTTGTGAGTCTTGTTGTAAAAAAAAATAAAAAAACACGAAAACAAAAAAGATAATGAAAAAAAAATAAAATATCTCCAAAAATTAAAAATAAAAAAAAAAGAAAAGAAAAAAAATTTGGAGGGGAGAGCATGTAAGGCTCTCCTAAGTTGCCCAATTTCCTTTTACGTTCCCGTGGGAACCATTGTAGTGCTTCAATCTTTGTCCATTAACTTTGAATTCAGGGTTGTGAAAATGGATTTGGGTTATCACAACACCATGGGAGAATGGTTTGGCGATTTCCCAAATGGCCCCGGACCATCTTGATTTTTTGGGGAAAAAAAAGTTTTGGCCGAGAATTGGTGGGAGGGAACTAGTTGCCTGGCGTGAATTGTCGTGGCAATAGTTTCTTGGCCATGACATCGCTTTGTTTTCTCCTTGTATATTCGTGCATTGTTATGGCGGGTGCGAAATTCTTCTATCTGTTGAGATCCATCAAGCGCTTTTTGTCGACCTTTCGATCCATATTAGCGGTCTTGTTGCGATGCGCCTTATTTTCGATTTCCACTTAGGTAGATGACATGTTTACCATAGACAAGCGGAAGGGGACATACCTAATGGTGTTTTGAATGCGGTGCGATATGCCCAAAGTCG
This sequence comes from Hibiscus mutabilis, assembly GCA_019671005.1. Classification (NCBI taxonomy): domain Eukaryota; kingdom Viridiplantae; phylum Streptophyta; class Magnoliopsida; order Malvales; family Malvaceae; genus Hibiscus; species Hibiscus mutabilis. The sequence goes on from JAGYYJ010001195.1 coordinate 1,304, forward strand.
TCCATCTAGTCTAATGACCAATCTTCATAGGGATTTACAACTTTCTCGATATTCCGGCTAACTCGGTTGGAAATTTACCAACTGCCCGGATTGGTTTGTGGGTGATATCATTGGCGATCTTGTGTGATATGACAGCGTTGCAACATCTTAGCGATTGTCTGTTGTCAAAATACTTGCGTCGTCGATAATTGCTCGGCATCCCGAACCGTGTAAATATGTTTTTAACGGAATGGGTACGGTCTTGGAGATAAATCGTTGCAGGGCTGCGGTACCTGCCCATTTAGGCGTAGTTGATGGCAGTAAGATATTGAGTTGCGAATGAAGATGGGAAAGATTATAAAATCGATCCATACATGACAGTTCCACCTACGATGATGTTAAGGCGGCATCTCATGTCGTACAGAGATATTGCCGTCTGCAGCAGCGATCACATTGCTTGTAAGTCTTGGGCATCTTTGTACAATGTTATTAATACAAACGGTGCAAAAGACTTTGCTTGGCAATACGAGTTCCTCCAAAATATCCTCCATAGGGTGAAGAATGGCATTTCGGGTACATTTGTTGCTCGTCCGGAGGACACATCGTATAACCTTGATCGCACATTGTTTAAAAAAAAAAGCTCGTCCCAAAAAAGTAATGCTTAGCATTATGGCGGAACCGCTTCTTCCCTTGGTGAGTATAATGCCATCGCGGAAAGCGTGATAAGTGATCGGCCATGATTTTGTTTCGCTCACGTCCTTAATTTCAATATCAAATTCTTGTAAAGTAATATCCAATGAATCAAGCGAGTTTAGCATCCTTTTTAGCAAATAAGTATTTGATTGCGAATGGTCCGTATGAACAATTACCTTTGTACCAATTAAATAGGATCGGAACTTGTCAAATCACGAAAACTACAGACTAGTAACTCTTTCTCCGTTGTTTGTGTAATTCACTTGAGCATGTTAAAGTTTTACTAGCGTAGTATATCACATGGAAGGTCTTGTTTGTCGTTGGCCTGAATTTTGCTCTACTGCGAAATCTTGCATCACGTGAGCTCAAAGGTGGCGTCAATCACGGTGGAACGACAATGGGTGCAGGGCAAAGCTTTTCTTTAGGGTTTCAAATGCTTAGTGCAAGAATCATCAAAATCGAAGACTTTATCTGTTCAAGCGGTTACACAAGGTTTAGTGATTTTAGAAAAATTATGAATGAACCTCATGTAAAACACTGCATGTCAGAGAAAACTTGAATTCCTTTAGCAGAATTTGGTGGTGGGTAATCTCTCGATCCGTCCACCTTGGCTTTGTCTACTTCAATTCCCTTGGATGAAATCTTGTGGCGAGCACTATTCCTTCATCTACCATAAAGTGGCATTTCTCCCAATTGAGGACTAAATCCGTTTCTTCGCATCTTGCCAACACCCTCTCTAAATTTGCGAGACAGCCGTGAAGTCATTACCAAAAACGAAAAATCATCCATGAAGATCTCAAGGAAGTCTTCGACCATGTCGAAAAGAGCGCCATCATGCATCTTTGGAAGGGATTCGGGGCGTTACACAATCGAGCGGCATCGCCGGAAGGCATAAGTACCCGTATGGGCATGTGAAGGTTGTCTTTTCTTGATCTTTGGTGCTATGGCAATCTGATTGTAACCTGAATAACCATCAAGAAAACAATAAAAGGGTTTACGGCAAGGCGGTCAAGCATTTGATCAATAAAGGGTAATGGAAGTGATCTTTCCTAGTGCTTTGTTTAGCTTTCGATAGTCCATACAAACCCTCCAACCAGTCACGATCTGGTTGGGATAAGTTCATTATTTTCATTGCTTGCTATTATACCTCCCTTTTTGGTACACATTGTACGGACTTACCCACGTACTATCGGAGATAGGGTATATAATGCGTCAAGCCCCTTGATGATTTCTTTCATTACAACCCCTTTCATGGCATTGAGTCTTGGTCTCCTCAATTGAAGGATCTTGTGCATGCACACACTGCCGGGCTAATTCCTTCAAGTCGGCAATTGTCCACCCTATTGCCTTTTTGTGTAGCTTCAACATGTTGATCAGCTTCTTTTCTGCTCGGGCTGTAACTTAGAAGAAATAATTACGGGTAATGTATTATCGGTCCCTAAGTATACATATTTGATTGCTCGGCAATTGTTTCAACTCAGAATTGGTGGATTTTGATAGAGGTTTTTGATCTTACCTTCCTTACAGGTAGTCGGTGGTTCAAAGTATGTATGTACAGGTCGATTGACTAGCCAATTTGCCTCTTCTGGTTGTTCCTCATCGGACCGGTTCTTCATACTCCTCAGGTTCCTCTTGATCGGCAATGTAGTTTGAGGCAACTAAATTCCTCATCGAAGTTAAACTCTGCCGTGGCATGAAGTAGTTGGCATTCTTACGGATCATCGGCATGCCTTAGTGTTTGGAACACATTTAGTTTTAACCTGCTGGTCAGATTTTCCCTCTGGATGCACATAGGATCTGTCGGCTATTTGCAGCATAAGCTGCTGTTGTAGGTCTTGCCTTCCGATTCTAGTTTACGGAAAACCGATTTAGGCATCAAGTTTTTATGCTAGCCCCAAGGTCGCATAGTGCTTTCCCGACATAGTGATTTCCAATAGAGAGCGGTGTTGTGAAACTTCGGGATCCTTCAACTTGGGTGGCATACGATTGTGCAACATTGCCATGCATCCCTCATCGCGGCAATTGTTTCAAACTCTCTAGCCTTGTTCTCTTGGACACAATGTCTTTGAAACTTGGCATAGTTTGGCATTTGTTCAATTGCTTCCACCAATGGCAAGTTGATGTGGACTTGCTTTAGGATATCAAAAACTTCTTGAATTGGTATTCTTGCTTTTTGTCGCTTCAACCTTTGTGGGAATGGTGGTGGAAGTCGGATATCTTGATCCTTTCATTGGTTTGAAACCTGATTGGCGGCATTCGGGGACATGGGTTCCCGAGGCATTATCAATTGGGGTTGCGAGGCATGCTTATCGCAAGTTGCGGCGTCTTTATCGTCGTTTCTTGAGGCATGTTTATTGCGGTTTGCGCGGCAATTCTGGTTCAACATCGAGAGGCTTTGCCGCTAGGTTAAATCTTGATCTTTTGTGGAGTTTTTTGTTTGTGGCGGGTTTGAACCTCTCTAAGTTGTTGGCCACTTCTAGTGGTGATTGCCTTACATTGCTCATGGCAGTTCCTCTTGCGACTTGATATCGCTAGGTAAACCTCCTTGTGGTCTAGTGTTGATTTTGAGCAAATTGTCGACTTGATTTTCCAATGATTTGATTGCCGCCTCTTGGTTTTGCAATCTCATCTCGATCTGTTAATAAAAGCATCGAGTTTCTTTTTGAAATTACTATTCTCAGCCATATAAGATTGATTTTCATCATAAAAGCATTTAGAAATTTTCCAAAAGAACTAGATGTTGTCGGTTGTTCTTTGCGGCATCATTTGCCGTGGCATATTTCTTTGGAATCGATGCTTGTGCATTACGATTGTTACGGTTTAGAGCATTGTTGGGATTACTCCATGAAAAAATTGGGGTGCTTCTTCAATTTGGATTGTATGTATTGGACATCATGTTTGTTGTTCGATTGTAATTCCCCCATAGAAGCTGGATTCGGATTTGCATACATTGAAGAATTATGGTTATCACCATAACTCACAAAAAGAATCCATTACCTTGTGGCCAGGCTGTTTAAAATTTGCATTGCTTCCTCGGTGACTTATCTAGGGTATGCCGTTTGCCGAGGGCATCTAGCATCATCCTTGTTGGTGTATTCACGGCGTTGTAAAACATTGTTACTTGAGTCCACACAGGAATCCGTGTAGAGGGCATTTGTGTAGAAGTTCTCTATATCGCTCCCAAGCCTCGTACATGGATTCATCATCATCTCTGCGAAAAAAGTAATGTCGTTCTACGAAGCTTATCGATTAAATTTGTAGGATTAAATCTAGCAAGAAATCACGACAAAGATCAGTCAAGATGCTATGGATCGAGAATGAATAAACCTTGAAATAGAAAAGTGCAAACTCTTATTACCTAAACAAAACCAATAGTTTCTCACAACCACAAAACACAATAACCATACAAGTAAATTTAGTTCATGGCTGGGTTCCAAAGAAACACAAGATAATTAATCCCTAGCATGAACCCAATCGAACAAGAAAGAAGAAGAGCTTGTCGAAATCCTCCTTTGCCCTTGATGCTTATCGAAAATTTCTCTCTCTTGCCTCTCTTGGACTTTCGAATTTTTCCTCTCTCTCTCCTTGGATTGTGAAATCTCCTTGCTATTTATAGGGCTAGGCCAAAGTCCTTCTTTGAGGAGGAGTTTGAGTTGGAATTAAATTATCTTTAAGAATATAATTCTTTATTATAATTTTATTCTATTAGAACTTCTCCTATCTTCTTGGAATTTAATTCTTCTTTAATCTCTGCATGGCAATCAAATTCCTTTGGGCTTGGGCCTTGCTCCATGTCATCTTAGGCTTGTAAAAGTCATGAATTTCGACATCCATATTGCTTTTGGTCTTTGTCGACAAATGCCATGGCAAGCTGGCTCGGCGTCTCCTTCATGCATTGCCACGGCAACTAGCTGCATTGCCACGGCAACTAGCTCGGCATTGCTTTGGCAAGTGATCTGCACATACACACACAAAAAAACACAAAGCAGCATCTTTTCCACAAAAATCACCAAGTTATGTAATCCAAGCTCAGCGATTGATGCTCCATGTCTTCTTTAGCCAATCAAAGTCGATGGTTGAGGGCATATTGCTTTTGGTCGTTACAAGTGCCTTTGGTTTATTTTTAGCGTTCTTCATTGATTTCTTCTTATCCCTAAGTGAAACTCTAGAAATTAATTTAAAATGATCCTTGATAATACATCACAAGTGAATTTGGTTTAGCAAAAATCTTTCTTGCTTTCTCCAAGTTTAAATGTTTTGGAACTAAATTCCTAAGCCGGATTAATCTTGACTATCAATGCAAGATTGAATAAAAGATCATATTAATTCATTGATTGAATCTGACCGTAAAAGATATTAGATAAATAGATTTTTCACGACTTCCTTTCCTCACGATTCAAATACCGAGCAAGAATAAGAATCAGAATTTGGGTGTCTTGTTTTAGAAAAGTGCAAACTCTTATTACCTAAACAAAAACCAATAGTTTTCTCAAGATGAGAACACAATAACCATAGCCAAGTAGTTTTGGTTTTTCAAGAAAAGTGTTCGAATGAGTCAAGATAAGCAATCCTTAGCATCATATGATGTTTTTAAAATTAAGGAAGTCACCGTTTTTTGGTTTCTCTCTTGGTTAGTGTCATAAATTCACCTAATGCTCCATCCTCATTTTAGATCTCCTTGCTGATTTTATAGGGCTAGGAAGTCTTTTTTCTTCTTGACACTTTGTTTTTGTGATATTAAATTATCTTTAAAGAATATAATTCTTTATTAAATTTACATAGGATGTTTGTGCTTCTCCCTATCTTCTTATTTTAATTCTTCTTTAATCATTTCATGGAAATCAAATTCCTTTGGGTTTGGAGCTTTGCTCCATCATCTTGTCAGCATAGTCATTAATGTGTCATCTGTGCATTTTCTCTTTGTGGATTTGCCATGTTATGTGCCAGCCGTCGTTAACGGCAACTAGACGGCATATCCTTCATGCATTACCACGGCAACTAGCTTGGCATTGCTTCGGCAAAATCTCTTGTACACGGGTGAGACCAGATTGGACATCTTTTTGTTTGTAAACTGCTTAATTTTGTAATTCAGCTCAGCGATGAAAGGAAACATGGATTAGTCCTTGAATGGCTAACTATGCAACTAATAAGTGCCTAAGTCTAACAATAATTTGAGTAAAAATTGTTTAAGAAAAATAGCCTTTTACAATTTCTTCAAATGTAAAGAATGCAAGAAATACATGTTTGTCTAACTTGAAGAGCATACTCATAATTGTTTGCAAGACTTCGAAAGGCAAACTTAGCTTTGAACTTGATTTCATCCATACATTAGGGCACAAAGTATGATTCCTTTTATTTCTTCAGAAACCGTAGGAATAGTGTACTTATCCACCTTAGTTTTTCTCTGCCGACCATTCCAAATTCAGCCAATGACTGATTTACCCATAATATCGATATAGTAACAAACGATCAAAAGAACATTCCATTTGCTCGGTTCAATGCTTGATTACCTAGGCCAGTCGCCTTTGATCTACTTCTGTATCTTGCAGGTTAAACTGAAGTTGGATTTGCCGTTCGACTGTCCTCGTTGGACCGTTGGAGACTAAAACCCATAAAATCAATATAGTACTTCAGGTTTTAGGCCACGGATTGGCACCTCCTGAGAGTTAGTAAAGGTAAACTCTAATTTCTTCACTTTCATGACCCTATCCTTGATCTTATTATGGTAATTGGCATAGATTCCTGTGTAAGAAGAAATTAGAATTCCTTGGAGTGTATTTCCAAAGATCTTTTTCAGAAGGATAATCTACTCTTCCATCTACAATGGCTCGAGCTTTTCCCAAACCTTTTCCACTTTGTAGACATTCCCTAGAGGATGGATAGGCTTTGTTAAGTAGGGCTTTTGGGTTTTTTTAGGTTTGACCATGATGCAAAAGCACATCAAAGTGGAGGAAGAAAAGATGTCATTGAATTTGTTCTTTATTTATACTCCCCTTTGACAGTGGCGGGGAATGAGATTGGCGTCATTTTTTAATTGTATCAAAGCTCCGGGACAGCGGTCTAAATCTAATTCATGTATTTTACCATGGTTTTGATAAGGGCTCATGTTACCTTCTTTTCCAAATTGCCATGTCTGAGATCTCACAATTGATTAAAACCACAAAGTATAGTTACATTCATGAGCCATTCCTATATCGATCCTTGATTTGTGAATAAAGTTATTGACGATTCCCTCTTGAAGTTTAAGTGAAATAAATTGCTGATACGATAATTTTGCCATTTGTCATTTGATTTGATTCTAGGTATGGATTGGTTATTGAGCAAGGTTTTGCCTGTTGGAATGTGAGCTTAAACTTTGTCTTTAAAGACCTTTGATGACATGCAGTGGTTCTTGTAGGGGAAAGACACGAGTATATGGTATGCAATACTATTTGCTGAATTGCGATATACTCATGGGAAGGGTTACAAGACCTTTATTGCTTGTAACAGATGCAAATTGTTCTTTGCACCGTAAAGAGTTGAAGAAAATACCTACAGTGGGTTGAGTTTCACGATGTTTGAAGAAAGGATGCTACTGGTTTGCCAAAGTTTAATTACTACAATCGAAAGTTGCGACTTATCCGGGGACGCACCGAGTTTGGAATGAACCCTTGCAGTATTTGGCACTCTGAAATTTGGATGAGTTGAAGGTCAGTTGCAGCTTCTCGATGCTTTTATTGACCTAGCTCTTCTGCTGGCAGCCCTAGTTCTGTTCGCAAAAAATGAATGGTTCTTCCTGATTTGTGTATTGATTACAGTGAGGATGATTATTATTATGAGAATAAATATCCGCACGAATTGATAGTTGTTGATCAATTTTGGGTAGCCTATCATTTTCTCAAATGAAAAAAATGGTACTACGATTGAAGATAAAGGGTCGATGTTAGAAGGCGGCAATCACTTTTGAATATGAGCATTCACGAGTTTTTAGTGATGCATTTAGTCTAACTAATGCCCCGATGCCTTTATGGATCTAATGAAGCTATTCGTTCCCTATTTATGTCGGTTTGTGGTAGTTTTCATCGATTATATTACATATCTCCAGGGGGAACACGTTGAGGGATTTGAGAATTTTCGCAGTCTCGAGGGGATTGTATGCCAAATTGGGCACTATGTGAATTTTGGGGAAAGCCCATTTTCGGGGGATTTGGGATCATCTCGGGTATTTAGGTTGATCCGAGTAAGATTGGGAAAATTGTGAGTTGGCGACCCCAAAAACGTCTCTAAGATCAGTAGTTTCTTGGGGTTAGTTGAGGTTTCAAATGCTTTGTTGAAGGTTTCTCCATTTTGATTCCCCCCCAAAAAAAGGGATAAGGAAGAAAATTCCCCTTATCTGGGCTAATGCTCAATAAGAGAGTTTGAAAGTGAAGACGTCTCTAGCAAGATCTAGTTTTGACTTGACTGTGAGTGGGAAAGATTTTACAGTTTATATTGATGCTTCACACTTCGATCTTGGTTGTGTTTTGATGCGAAACGGGAAGTGATCACTTATGCATCTCATGATTTGAGACCACATGAGTGTAATTATCTACACATGATTTGGAGTTAGCCTGATCTGAGTCTTTGCCTTAAAGATTTGGAGGCACTATACGTACGGAGAAAAATGATATATCTATCTGATCACAAGATCACGAAGCATCTCCTTACTCCAAAAAATGTAATACGAGACATCATCGTTAGCTTGAGCTCCTTAAAGGCTATGATTGTGTGATTGAGTATCACCTAGGGAAAGCTAGCGTTGTTCTTTGATGCTTTGAGCGATAAGGCTATTTTGAACTGAGATCCTTGATGGCAGGATGGTATCTACGATGATGGCAACTTGTTGGTTGAACTTCGGGTTAAGCCAAATTTGGCTAATGAAATCGAGGCAAACAACTTCTTCCTGGCCTTACTTCTTGTTCTACAATAGGTTGAGTATGGTCCACCTTGTTTACGCCTTTGATTAGGATGGAATTTTGTGCTTTAAAGGTCGATGTGTGTTCACGATGATGTCGAGGGTTGAAGCGAGTCATCCTCGGTGGGGCTAATATTAGCCCTTATGCTATGCATCTTTGGTGGGGATAAGATGTACCAAAATCGAGGCCGAGATATCGATAGGTTGGTATGAAAAAGGACATCTCGATTATGTGTCACGATGTTTAACTTGCCAAGGGGTTAGGTAAGAACATCAGCATCCTTAGAGTCTATTGCGGTCATTAAGATTCCTGAGAGTGAAGTAGGACGTATCACGATGGATTTTGTTATAGGATTACCTCTAACTCCTTCTAAAAATGATTCTATATGGGTGATTGTTGATGGAAACTCACTAAGTCGGCATTTTATTCTGTTAGGGTTACTTATTCTCTAAAGAAAGCTTGATAGGTGTATATTTCCAAGATTGCCGAGACTTCATAGTGTACTATCTATTATTTAAATCCCGAGATTCCGTTTACCTCATATTGCAGAGGCCTTGTGGAGGCTTTGGGTACACATACGAATTTTAGTACATCCTTTCATCCACTTAGCGATCGTCGGTCGAAGGGTGATTCGAATCATGAGGACATGTTGTGAGATGCGTAATCAACACGTGGTAGTTAGGAGAGTTTCTTGCTGCCTTGGCAGGTTTGCTATAATAACAATTATCAAGCCTTTAACATCCTTATGGCATTGTTTGAGGCTCTATATGGCCTAGATGTAGAGTACTTTTATTTGTTGGAAAGATTTGTATGATAGAAAGACCTTGAGTCCAAAAAGTTTGATAGAGATTGAGGAAGTTACGTTAGATTGATTTGTGACCATTTGAAAGAGACTTTTCTAGAAAAAGTCTTGTTATTGAGGAGGAGGAAAGATATTGAGATTTGAGGTTGGTGATTAGGTTTTCCTCAAAGTGTCTTCGTGGAAGAAAGATTATGAGATTTGGGCGCAAAAGCAAGTTGAGTCCAAGATTTGCAGACTAGCACCAAATCTGAAGAGGAGTAGGACATTGCTTATCAGATTGAGAGTTGCCTCTCGGCTTAGCCATATTCATTATGTCTTCCATGTATCCATGTTGAAGTGTACCGTCTTAATCAGAGCCACATCATTAGGGTTCATGATGTAGAGCTAAAATTGACCTCTCTTATAAGGAGAAGCTTGTTTAGTTTACGGATCAAGGCGAGAGAGTTAGAGGCGCGTATTCTTATGGTTAAGGTCTAATAAGAGATAGTTGAGTCAATAACTTGATTTCCACATCTCTTTAAAACATGTAAATTTGAGGCCAAGGGTTTCTTTTGGGGGAGGTTGTAGCACCCTAGCTTAAAAAGGGGGGAATGAAATGAAAATGAGGGAAAGTGTGGAACCCACAACCTATGCTTGTTTAACCAATCACCCAGTCAATTGAGCTATAAAGCTCTTGGTCTTTAGTTGCCCTTGGTTTATTTTAAACCATTGACTCAGGGTATTCTAATTAAATAATAAAATAATTCAGAATATCCCAACCACCATTTTCCCTTCGAATTAAATGCTAATCTAGAACTGTCCAGAGTCAGATTTTTGACCCTTCATCTCCCTAAACTCAAATCGGCCACCCTTCTATGATCTCATTCAAATCGATGTGAGTGTTCTTGCTTGCGATACCCTTTGAAACCATCGTCATCTTTGGTCAAAACCCTTTTACCGCAGCGTTAGTATCGCCGTTTACGATCGTCGACAATCGAAGGAAATAGATTCGACGAACCTAGGGTTAACCACTTCGGGTCTTCGTGTTTTTTTTGGCTGCTTGTAGGTAGTCGATTGAAAGCTTCTGAATGTATCCAAGTGACCATCATGAAGGATTTTCTAGAAAGAAGTCTTATGATAATCGGAGGAAAGATGTTGAGTTTGAGGTTAAGGCGATCAGGTTTTCCTTAAGTTGTCTCCGTGGAAGAAAGTTGTAAGAGATTTGCGCGCAAAGGCAGAAGTTAAGTCCAAGAATTTCTCGGGCCATCGTATCCTAAAGAGGTAGGACATGTTGCTTATTTATTAGCTTGAGTTGCCTTCTCGGCTTAACCGTATTCATGATATATATGTGTCTATGTTGAGACAATACGGTCTGATCAAGCCATGTTCGGGTTCAAGATGTGGGCCGAGGCTGGAACTTGTCTTATAAGGAGGAACTGTTTAGATTTAGATCGAGACGAGAGTCACGAGGAACCGATGTATTCCTATATGGTTAAGGTCCGGTGGAGTAATCATGGTCTAGAAAAGCTACTTGGGAGGCAGTCAAGTCAATGGAAGAAGCAGTTTCTATATCTCTTTAAAAATAGAGTAAATTTCGAGGCGAAATTTTCTTTTGAGAAATTTGTAACACCACGTAGCTTAAAAAAGTAATGAGAGTGAAAATGAGGAAAAGTGTGGGTTGTCAAATCGAACCCACAACCTATTCTTGTTTGCTTGATCCTGCCCGGCCAATTGAGTTATAGAGAAGCTCTTGGTCTTCTATTTCCCTAGGTTTATTTTAAACCATTGATTTGAGGTATTACAATAAAATAATAAAATAATTTAAAATATCCCAACCACCTATTTCTCTTGAATTAAATGCTAATCTAGAAATGTCAGGATCAGTTTTTAACCCTTCATTTTCTTAAACTCAAATCGGCCACCCACGTCTTTGATCTCATCTACCATCGTGTCGTGTTGCTAATGATCGGTGCCTTTGAAACCGTCATCATACCATGGTCAAAACCCCTTTACCCACGTGTCAGATTCTAATCGTCAATGTCCCGAAGGAAATGGAGTCGAACCTAGAGATTAACAATTTGGAGTTTTCATGTTTCGACCACTTTGGCCATCCAATCGGAACACCAACACCACCATTGAGACCCTCATCCCAAGCCGAGCTGAGA
>JAGYYJ010002930.1:0-12245 GCA_019671005.1 Hibiscus mutabilis
CTATAGCCGAAAAAATTATGAGATACGGTTATTTACGGTTGACCATGGAGGAGATTGCATCGATTCGCGAAATGCCACAAATGCCAAATTCTGTTGACAAAATTCACCACCCCATCGCCTTTACACCATGAATTCTCGTGGCCTTTCAATGGACGGCGTTGGGGCATGGGCGTCATGTTGCCATTTGCCCTTTTTCGCCTATAGGGCGTCCATTCGCACATCAGCAGGGGCAACACCCTACTCCTTGGTGTATGGTACCCAGTAGTACTCCCCATTCGAGGTAGAGATCCAAATCTCTCCGGGTCTTAAAGAAGTAAAATTGGAAGAAGCCGAATGGGTGCAGGCCGGACTCGACCACTAAATCTCATTGATGAAAAAGACTAAAGGCCATTTGTCATGGTCAGATGTACCAAAAGCGGATGATGCGGGCATACAACAAAAAGTGCGCCCAAGAGAATTCAAAGAAGGGATCGGTGCTCAAGAAAATCCTCCCGATTAGAAAGATTCTGAGGAAAGTGGATGCCCAGCTGGGAAGGACAAATACGTGGTAAAAAGGCCTTCTCGGAGGAGCCTAATCTAACAAAAATGGATGGAGGCAGGCTGAAAAACCTGTAAATTATACGATCTTTGTTAAGAAATACTATATTTGAAAAAAAAAAAGAAAAAAGAAAAAAGAACAAAATGGAGAGCTCGGAAAAACCCGAAAATAGGCGTCTTGAAGCAGAGGAGGACTGAGTTGAAAACCCGTAAAGGCGGCTCGGGTAAATTGAAAAGTTGAATATCCCAAGAGAAGGGTATCCCCATGAACATCATGAAGGGAGCTTGAGGCAAAAAAAATTCTCTGGGTTGATAGGATCATGTATCATTCATACTCGAAGATAATGAGGATCTTGTATTTCATATTTAACTTTTCTTCTTTCTCATGTGTGTCATACCTTTTTTAAGATATCCCAAGCCCTTAATAAATAATAAAATTGTATTTTGAGCATCCATTCCTTGCCTTCTTGTTAATTTGGGCAAATAAGCTAACATAGGCTTATGGTAAAACAAGAGATTTACGAGCATTCTTGTGATCTAACCTCAAAAATGCGGTGATTAAGAAGCGATGTTAATTTAGCCCTCTAGCTCCTACATAGTTTGTTGATAGGGAAGGCGGAAAGCTTCAAACAGGATAGGATGACCAATGGCGTCGTCACCTTATTCAAGGAAAGCATGCGAGATAACAAAGAATCTCACCCTAAAAAAACTATCTAGAACAAAAAACTCCGAAAACCGAAATGGCACTTTAGAATCCCAAGTCGTAAATGGAGAAAAAGAAAGGTTGGAATGGTTGAACCCGTGCATTGAAGTGAGTATGTTCTTAGTGAAAAGGAGAAAGTGAACAACGAGATCGAATAAGGACCAAAGACAAGCCCGCAAGATATTGACACTCAAGCATCATGAATAGTCGGACATCACTAGGATTAGGAGCATGTCGATTCATTTGTCATAGCATTTTGTTTTATCTTAAGCAGTATCGGTGGATTCAAAGACATCGATGGCCATCATGGTGTGAATCCCAAATGTGAAGATAATGGTTCTACATACAAAGGCCTATGTTTCAAGCGCTGAGAGAGGGTTCTATATAGGAAGAATCCTCCGCCCGAGGCTTGAAGCTGAAAGTTTTGTATAGGCTTATATAGGAAGGGCTCCAGCTTCCTTTGTCTTAGAGTAAAAGATTCTATATAGGAAGAATCAAGTGGCTCAAGATTTGAAGCTAAAAAGTTCTATATAGGAAGGACTTGCGGCTCGGGGTGAAGACTATGATTCTATATAGGAAGAACTCCCGATTGAAGGAATTCACCCATGATACACAAGGTTTTATATAGGAAACCTGTTGTGTCGAAAAGTGAAAGTCTTATATAGGAAGACTCAGAGCTTTATTGTCTTAAGTGAAAGGTTCTATATAGGAAGAACTTGTAGCTCCGAGATTTGCCTAAAAAGTTCTATATAGGAAGGGTAGCGGCTCCGAGTTTGAAGACTAGCGAGTTCTATACAAGAAGAACTCCCAGTGGAAGAATCCATCGATGACGCAAAAGGTTTTATATGGAGAAACCAGCGTTGGCGCGCATACCTATTAATATCGTATGATATAGTTATATTTATGTTAGGAGTATCATTACAAATAAATGTTAGTATATAGTAGGTCTCTATGTGTTTGCATGTGTATATTAGTGTACTTATTATTGTGAATATATCTGAATAAGTATTGCATGTATTATTAAGTATATATGTGTGAACATATTTCATCACAATTGTATGTATGTATCGTAAAAATACGTATGTATCTGTATTTCTTATTATATTAATATATTAATATGTATGGACAAAGCTGGAAAAAATAATAGAAGCCAGCTTAAATTAAAATGTCCACATTATTACAAAATAATAATACAAGGCCAGTTAGCTGAGCCCAAAACCCTATTTAACTCAATTATTTTTGTCGCGAATAACTATGGGCCGTTGGATCAGATTTGATCCAGCCGCGATCAGGAAGGATAAAATATCTGGCCGGCGCGTGAACTACGTACGGGCGGTTCGAGTGCCACCAGCGTGCATCATCCAGCGCGGACTCGCCCGGTATCCCACGTGTCTGCGTGGAGTCCCAACGCTATAACCCCTGTTGTTGGGCCCCGCGTGTCACGATGCGGGCCGTTTCGCGATCGAGGTTTCATCTAGATCGATTTCAATCGCGAAGCCATTTGGCCGTTGGATCGAATCGATCCAACGGCGAAGCACGCCTCGGCGAAGACAACTCCCCACACCCGCCACCATGTTTCTGCCATGCGGTCTCCAACCGTACGTCAGACATATCGGAACACAAAAAAAGATTATGTCGATGTCGGTTGGATCTAAAAATAGATTATATTACTTATTGCACCAAACCAAAGAGGATATATGTAGAGGGGATATATGTAAGAGAGCAAAAAAGCGAAAAGTCTACGATTGATTTACTTGGCTCACTTTTCAGAAATAAAAACAAGTCTCACCCTTTACGTTATTTCTCTAAAAAAACTACGATTCATACAAAGGTATCCATCCATCTCGAATATTGCATAATATATTTTTAAAAGTAAGGAAGGGGAAAGAAGAGTGAGGTTTTTATAGGTGTTTTATTTTGTGAAATGGGCAAATTACGTAATAAATCCTCCCAGCGTTTTCGATATTTTCATTTGTGTCTGCCGCGAGGATATTTACAACTCTGGTCCCTCGTATTTCAAAATCTTGCAATCCCGGTCCCTAAATTACATCGATTTAGTTTTTAAATGGTAAAATTACCCCTTTAACCATCCAGCGTTTTGGATTTTTCACCGAGTGCCCCTTGGTCCAATTACAGTTTTAGTCCTTTCAAGTTCGGTCACTTGCACATTTCGTCCCTAAATTGCATATTATTGTCCTTTAATTTACTCTTTGATGTTTATTTCTTTTCATTTCAGTCCTGTTTCCATGTAAATATTCATGTTAGTTTATTATAATCGTGTATGTTGATGCATTTTTTTGTCTTATTATATATCCCTCGTATATACCTTGTATTTTCATGTTTTACATGTATATGTGTATTAAGTTTATGATGATTATGTATCTTTATGTATTTTGTTGGTTATTAGTATCATATTATATTGATATTCTAGTTGGCTCATTACACAACATGTTTTGTATTTTAGCATGTATTGTTTGTTCTCTTGGCTTTAGGGTTACGTGTTAGTATATTTTCTTTTTCATGTATATTAATAAAAGCGGTAAGTATTAAAGTACCAATTTTGGGCGGTGTGGGGTGCTAATCCTTCCCCATCCGTAGCCGACTCCCGAACTCAAAGTTTTTTGAATCTACTGGTTTTATGGTGTCAGGTTAAGTAGCGAGACTTGGGGTGATTGTGTGTGCCATTGCCGCCAAGCGAAGTGAGAGCCGTGGTTCGACTACGAGTGCCAAAGTAGTCCAGCCAGTGATAAGACTTGGTGCGATAGCAAGTGAGAAAGCTATCAAGTCGAGGGTAAAGACGAGGCGATTGGAGTGCTACCGATGCAAGGGGCCTCACAAGTTGCGGAGATGCCCGGTTCGAGCCAAGTGGTCCGAGGAACAGGACAAGGCCAAGAGTAAGGAGCCTATGAAACTTGGTTCAGAGTTGTCTAGTTCTACCAAGGTAAGCGAAGACCATGAGCAGAATGGGTTGAAGATGTCCAGGAAGGATGGGAAAGAGCTTGCCGAGAATGTTCGAGTGAAGAACATTGCTTTTGAGACCAGTAGAGTGTTGAAGGGGGCCAATCCGTTGAGCAACATTGCAACCGTTGAGATGCCACCTATGGGCAAGGTGGGAAAGAAGCGAATAACTTCGAGGAAGAAGTGCCGACGCAAGATGAAGCAACTAGAGTGCTACCAGTGTAAGGGCCTCACAAATTGCGAGAGTGCCCGGATCGAGTCAAGCCATCCAAGGAGTTGGGTGAGCCTGAAGAGAGTGAGGCTGCATCGCTTGATCCGATAATGTCGAGTTCTACCAAGGCCAAGGGGGACCGAAAGAAGAAAGAGGTGACCATGTCTGAGAAGGCTATCGAGGAGCTTGACGAGGATGTTCAAGGTAAGAGCATCACTTTTGAGACCATTAGACTGTCGAAGGGGGCCAAGCCGTTAAGGAACATAGTAACCGTGGAGACACCACCAATAGGCAAGGTGGGAAACGAGCGACGAACTTCAGGTAGGAAGTGTCGACGCAAGAGAAAGCACCGAACTTCAAGGAAGAATGATCGATGCAAGAGAGCACCAAACTTCAGGTCAGAAGGGTGGATGCAACCAGGAGCAACGAACTTCAGGGAAGAAGTGCCGATGTAGAGTAGCCCAGTGGACTTTGTGGCAAAAGTGTCGATGCATGCAAAGAACTTTGATGAAGAAGGTTCAATGCAGAAGTGGCCAGACTTTAAGAAGAAAGAAGGGTTGACCCGTTTTAAAGTAAATGTGATCGAGAAAATGGTACATCTCAAACACATTCCTAGTGTTTTTGGTTTTGATTTTCCATTGTTGATGAACGTAGGTCAAGTAAGACCTAGTCTTCAGTGAGGGGGAAATGAAGATTGGAAGGACCTTTCAGAGTTCAAAGGGGCAAGCCAGAGTTGTCAACGAATCTGAGAGTTCAGTCTGTGTTCAATGTTGTGACAACTTCCAAGTGGGTCTGAGTCGAGGTAAATCGGAGTTTGTGGGGGAATGCTCCTACAAGAGAGATGTATCAAGAGGCATCTTAGCACGCAATGTTCAACGATAGTTTGAGTCGAGACGAGCAGTTCATATGGGGGAATTGCATGAAGCTGAGGCGTCGACGAGTAATCAAGGTGACCCTGTCCAGCATCGTTCGAGTGCAATGACGAGGGCGTCGCTAAGTCAAGTGGGGAAGAGTGTCACGGACCAAACTTTTTGGATCGAGATATTGGCACGAGCATCAGATAAGGAGGTTGTGCGCAATATAACGGGCTTGCCAAATGTGGCCCAGCACTTGGAGAATGTCGTGGACCAAACCTTTAAGACCGAGGCGTTGGCGCAAGAATCAACCAAAGAAGGTTTGCACGGTGTAACGGGCTTGCCAAAACCATCACACTTGGCAAAGCACTTGGAGAATGCTAGAAAGCCCGCAAGCCCTCAGGACTTAGCCAAATCCATGGAGGACTCAGGAGGGTAATTTGGTCAAAGCATTATCCATTTATTTGAATATAATTTGTAGATAATGTTTGTGATAATTAGAGATTTGAATTGAGATTTGATTAGATGAGATCAATCTCGACCGTCGATGTAATTTAAACTGAGCCGTTGGATGTAGGGGAGTTCAACTATAAATAGAGGCTCCCTCATCACTTGTAAATCATCTCATATTCACTCATTTATTCACTTTGAGTAATACAAGAAGCATTTACTCTAAAATCTCTGAGTGTTCTTCATTGTTCTTGAATGTTCTTTGTTGTTCTAGTTGCCAATCTCTTTCCGTTGTTCTTTGATTAGTTTTCGCTTAGAACGATCTTTCGTTCGAGGGCTTCGTGAAGTGTTTGATCTTCCGGAGCGAGAATCCTGGCTGAGTTAGGTGTTCGTCGAGAGAGCTTTACCTAAGGTCGTGACAAGGGATTTCAGGGTGACTTAGCCGATGATTCAGCCGAGGAAACGACTAAGGCCCGCATGATTTGTCTGGCAAAAGTCTAGCCCGTGACGAGATCCATCGAAGCCTGGAGGACTTGTCCGAGCCGTTGTCAAGCAGGAGTACTCGCAAGGCTGGTTGAAGGCTGACTTAGGCGCAGGAATCGACCGATTAGCGTCAAAGGCGTCTAAGGCCACACGGATCCGCTAGGGTCAAGTCTAGCCTCGTGACAATATATATATATTCTTGGACAAAATAATTGACCTTATATATTTTCATATGGTCCCTATTTGACGTTAATTACTGTCTTCTATCGAGTCTTTTTTTTTAACTTTCAAGTCATTTCTATTCCAAAAAAACTAGTCATTGACCTTTTTGACTTTGATGTTCCCCATCCATTCATATTTTTTAATCTTCTTTTGGTTTTTAGAAAAGGGAAAGAGAGACCATATTCTAGCTTTTTAGATGGGAAAGAGGGTTCAGCTAAGAAAATACTTTTCTTTATAGAAACTAAATAAGATGATGATATATTAATTAAATAAAAATATTTTTATATATTTTCTAAATTATAACATTTTTTATATGATCAATGTATCAAAAGATTTTTTTTTTGTTTAACTTTATTTTTACAAGAGAATATTGTATTTAGCATATGTACTTTAATAAAATATCTAATATGATATATATACTTTTAATATCTAATATGCTATTTTCACTTTAATAAAATGTCTAATTTAGTACCTGAATTATCATTTTTATATTATTAAGATATTTGGAATAATATTGTTAACAAGTGTTGTACATGAACTATCATTTCTTATATTACTGTGATGTTGATTTAGTATGTAAGGAGGCTCGAACGATCAACCGAATGTCAAGAGGGTGAATTGGATTTTTGCTTTGGTGGATAAATGGCTAAGTAATAAAATTTGTGACACGAAGATTTGTAGTGGTTTGACTACTTAACCGAGTCTACCTCCATTACCTTAACTATCCACACTAAGGATTTTCTGAAATCCACTAGATTTGCTTTCCTTTTTCCGGGTTCAAGAAGATAACCCTTACAACCAAGACTTATACCCCAAAGTCTTGTCACACTCTCTTATAAGTTGAAACAAATTTAGCAAACTAAAGAAAACCTCACAAGGCAAATAAGTTTGCACAACTAAGCTCTCACCCAAAATCCTAAACACTTGAGCAAATATGACAATTTGGCTCACTGGTGTTTTCTACAAAGAATTTGACAATTTTAAGCACTATGACAATTTTCTCTAACATTGATTGTCGGCAAGTTGTTTCTTGTTGTTCCATAGTTCCTTGAAGAGGTCTTTTAAAACTTCTAAGGAGTTTGTGGCCGTTACTAGTCGTTGGGGTTGATTTGGAGCCGTTGAGGACTTTATTTCCAACATTAAATGCACTGCTGGGCTCATCGTGTAACCCCCTAAACTGGCCCAAAAAGGAAAGGCCCAATTTAGGAAGTCACATTTGTAACTTTTCCCTCAAGAAACCAATCATTGATTATAAGTAAAAAAAACCTTATATAAAAAGATACTCCAAAAGTTTATTAAAATCCATCATAGTGTTTTATACCAATAATATAATAAAATATCCAAATTAAAAGTAAATGCATGCATACTGAAAATATCTTAAATCCCAAAACAGTCTCTAGTCCCAATTACATCCAAACTCGATAAAAAGTAATAATAATTATTATTTGAAAATAATCAAGTTTGTACTAAAGAAATAACAAATTTGAAAAAGCAAGAGGCCCTCCGAGTACCAAGTCGCCTAGAGCCAAGTGTCTGAAAGACAAAATATAGGGGAGTGAGCTACGAAGCCCAGAGTGTCTCTAAAGTGCATAAATCACAGTAAAATTATAGATCTCATAAAGGCACAATGCATGAAAGGATGCTAAACATATAACACAGTCCCAGCTACGTACACCAATCACAGTGGTGGCAAAGCCAACCGGTCATAGTGGAGGTAGTTCCCCAGAACTCCTCATCCTTATTGCTCCAATCACATTATGGTCAAACCACTTCTTCCTTCGTACAAACTCATCCATTCATGTAAAACATGATAAAGATTATAAATCGTAAAATCACATCACAGTTTAATCGTACTAAATACGAGGTTCAGTTATTGGGAAATTACGATATTTGTTCTTCACCCACCATGCATGGCATCTCAAATCTCATTGAAATCACAACACAAGAACATAGTCATGCAGGTTGTAAAATATTGTAAAACATGATAAAGATTATAAATCGTAAAATCACATCACAGTTTAATCGTACTAAATACGAGGTTGACAGTTCTGAAATTCTGATATCACAGTTTCACCCAGTGTGCATGGCATCTCAAATCTCATTGAAATCACAACACAAAAACATAGTCATGCAGGTTGTAAAATATTATTTCACAAAAACACATTTGTATAGCACAGAAAGAGAACACACCTCTGGTGGTCAAAGCTCTAACGTCGATGATGACGCCTCCCACGATCTGAACTAGCTCTAGGTCTAATTGAGTTAGAACCTATGAAGTAAAGTTCTACATTAATTCACATTCTAACATAAATGACACTATGCCACCTAACTAAAACCTATGCCAGATAATTCACGTATATTTCTAGCAAAAGATGTAGGAGCTGGCTGAACAAGAGGAGGAGGTAAAACGTCATCCTCATAATCGATGTCTTCTAAAATGAATAAGTAATCACATAAGATCTCATATTCAAATTCTCAAAATTTATTAAGTACAAAATAAATTGCAATTAAGGGCGAACAAAGAAGTTTTGAGTACCCGAATTATGGCTATAGTCAGACGGTGTGGAGCTTAAGATTGAATCTGTCATAAAAGTATCACGAGATGACATTGTTAATAGTCAATTCAATCCCCATTTGAGAACCCATAAAGGAGGGAGAAAAAGATCCATGTTCTGTAGTTTGTGATGGCATATTGGAGAAGCTTGAACAAAGAAAGCAAATGGCACCATATGTTTGGTGAACTCGAGAATCGGATCATTTGGTCATAGATCATATAGCAAAGTTCAAAAAGCATTACCTTGGAACTTATCTTTCATTTCACCCTTCTTTTGGAAGGGCACAAAGGTTTCCATCAGGCAAATCTTGGCCTGGGGGTTGAGACCGGGATGCCCGTAATGACATGCAAACCCGCCCGAGGAGATGAAAATGCAATCCTCCAGGCGGTGAAAGGGGTTGCGCTTGACCGGCGATCAATTGAAAAGCCAAAGGCATGAATTGATTCTGGATGGGAAGGATTAGCACCCCCACCGCCCAAAATTGGTACTTTAATAATTACGCTTTATTAATATAAACGTGTGATAAATAAAGAACCCATACTTAAGAATACATACAATGTAAAACCGCATAGCATGAATGTATTATGATATTAATTTCCCAATAAATCGAAGACAGCGTACCAACAAAAGAAACTAATACCTAGCACATAGCTATTTTATAATTTGCATCTGAAAAATTAAAACAGTATTATAAATGACAAAGAAAACATACTAACACATAACCTAAAAGCAAGATAACATACAATACATGCTAAAATACAAAACATGGGTGTCTGAGACCAACTAAAAATGTCGAACATGTATGATCGAGCGATAAACAAGCGTATAAAATACATAATCACCATAAACTAAAACACGTATATATATATATATAAACATGAGAATACGAAACATATACAAAGCGCTTGAGAATGCAAAAGGGCTACATCAACATATAAGATCATAATAAATAAACATGAATATTTAGATATGGAACACTAAAATGAAATAAAAACGAAAATAGGAAAACAAAAATTAAAAGGTAATAAAAATGCGATTTGGGACAAGTACAAATCGAATGGAACCTAAAAGGACTAAATGCGTAATTGGACAAGGGGCAAGCAGAAGTTGAAAATTTCAAAAGTGATGGGACTGGTGAAATAATTTCACATTTAAGCGATTCAATTTAATCCATGGGTGGTTGGATTGCAATTTTAAAATATAAGGAGGACGGGTTATAAATATCCCTGCGGCAAGGCGAAAATAAATATCAGCGAAATTTATTATAAATTTCACCATTTTACAAAAATAAAAATACTATAAACCAGCACCGGCCCGAACTCAAACTTTTCCTCATTTTTCTTCAAAACTAGTTTTATAATAACTTGGCCAATTTCCTACCGACATAACCACCCGACCATGATGAACCTAAAAAGCCAGGTGACCATCCATTTGTCCTCTCACATGAAGTACGACCGCTAGCTAGCGGTGCCGGCGAACCAAAAAACACCAAAACAAACCTCGTTTCAAACCAAATCCAAATCTAAACTTAGATTTACACTAAGACTCCATTTTGCTAGATGCGAGCAAATACAAAGTGAAAAAACGTTTTGTTTAGCAGAAATGAAACCAAGGACCTCCCTCTTACCTTTGATTCACCATGTTTAATTTTGAAGCTATGGCGGCTTGTCAGCAGTGTTGAGGACAGATTAATGACGAGGAAGTAACAAATCTATGCCTCACTCTCTTTTGTTATTTCTTCTTATATTTTTGTGTACATGCGTACATGGAAGTAGAAAAAGAAAGAGATTCTGCCCAAAAACTTGGTGTTTCTTTTTATTTTTTTACCCAAAAAAAAACCTCCATGATCTTACACTTTTTGGTTTACATATATCCTCAGTCTCTCTCTTGTTGATAAAACTTGTAAACAGATATATTTTGGATGCGATCTTGTTCTGCAGCTTTTCCCATTTTTGTGTCTTTGGCATGCGGAAACCATGCTTGGTGGTTGATACGACCCGGCATGAGGAGGCGGCATGGTGGAGATGACCGTTAAAATGTGCCGGTGGCGTCTCGAGAGCGGGCGATTATTACCAGAGTCGTTCCACACCGTTGGATCAGATCGATCCAGCGGTTAGGACCATTTTCAAAGATCAAGCGGTGAGATAAGGCATCGAGGATGGTGTAGCGGCTCGGGATCGCCCACGTGGCTGGCGAGCGGCCTAGCTGCATGCAGCGTCTCACCGCGGCGCGGTGGATAATCAATAGCCAGTGGGGAGCAGCGGCAGATGAAGTCTCTATGCTTCAAGCGTGGCCGTTGGATCTAGATTTGATCCATGGCCCTCGAAATGCCCGTACCATAAAGAGAAACATTAGGGTTCAATATTTGATACGGATTAGGGTTTGTAGGGTGTAGGCCGACGGCCCGAATGGGCCATGTATATTAAGCTTGGGTCTTGTAAATGGGGCTGAATATACATGTTGGATTTTAATATACCTTTTATCTTATTTTAATTTGACCTAATAGTATTAATAATAATAATAATAATAGTAGTAATAATAATACTATGCGCATACATACACATATAATACATGCACATACAAATTGATATACATCGCAAGCCCCCATACGTATCTGTACAGCGCGTATTAAATATATTCATGCCAGCGTTAATATATGTAACACATTAATATAATATACCAACATACATGCATATATACTCCACACCATGATTTTTCACATTAATCACGTATATAGTAATGAATGCATATAATATAATAAACTAAGTAGATTAACACAATACTAACTTAGATAAAAATAATGATAATATATTAACTAATAAACTAGACTCTCCGCTTTTCCTTAGGTGGATCTTTGGGCTTGTAAGTCCTCCCACCATGCAAAGCTTTTTCATCTTACGTCTTAGAGACTCTGAGGTCTTTCCCATATAGAACCTTTAGTTCACAGGTCTTGAGTTATGAGTCACTCCTATGTGGGAATTCTTCACTCTTGGGCTGCGTAGAGCTTGGGAATCCTTCTTATATAGAACTCTTCGCCTTCAGCGTAGATTTTCCTATATAAAATCTTCTAGCGTCATAGATGGGTTTTCGATTGGGAGTCCCTCTTTTGTATAGAACTTCCTAATCTTGATTCTAAAACACTTAAGTCCTTCCTATACAAACTTTTGGCTTAAAATCTCGAAGTTCGGGTTCATCCTTCCTTAGAACCTCTTTCTGCGAGATGATGGCTTCAAAATCCTTCCTACTCTGGACTCTTAGCCTTCAACACAATG
>JAGYYJ010000507.1:0-13703 GCA_019671005.1 Hibiscus mutabilis
TTAGGGATGTACAATTCCGGATTGAGTTTTGACAGGACACGAATCCGACGGAAATAATTATTTTAAACGGAGCAGAGCCAGAGCCCAAATCATATTCTTTAAAAAAATGACCATACGACACAAAAAAAACTATACACCTCCAACCCGACCCAACCTATGAAAAAAATTCAACTTTAGGGACTTAATTGAAAAAAATAATTTGAAGGACATAATTTTAAAAAATTAATTAATTTTGGGAACCTAATTGTAAAAAATAATTAATTTTAGGAAATTAATTGTAAAAAATCAATTTTAAGGATGTAATTATAAAAATAAATAAAAAAGGGGAGTATTATTATAAAATATCCTAAAGTATAGGAAAAATACATTATTAGTCTCAGTCGGGTGAATTGATTTTTTCATCCTAAATTGAACTTGACCAAACACAATCACACCCTTAATAAAAACTTCGACGAACAGGACTATTTCAACACAAGAAAACCCGATCGGATCGAATTGAGATCCGGGTGAAATACACATGCCTATAAGTGATAAGTTGTTTACTACTTTAACCAACCGCGTTAATTTAATTTGATAGTATAATACATTTGTTAGGTTGATGTGATTTAGTAGTTTAGTCTTCTTTCTTGAGTTAAATATTTTTATCATTTAATTTATTATTTGAAAACACTAGAAATATTACACGTTAAGCGTAAAATCATTATATATACAAAAATATGAGTTTATTAAATTAAATATATTTTTAATAATAAATATAGTAAATCCATGCATTGCACACATAAAAAAATTAACAATACGAAATAAATATTCATATATTTGAATTTATTGTGACGTATGTATTCATTCAATTTATAGGACTATTTTTAAAAATACTTTTTCTTATATAATTTTGTATCTTTATGTAGTTTTAATAATTTCACAAAATAAAATAAAATAATTAAAACTAAAATCGCAACAGCAAAAAGAAAATAATGGCTAAAAGTTTCCTGCAACCCAAAACACCTTAAACCATGGTTTGAAGTTGTAATATTCAACCTTTTGTTTTTATGCTTCCTTGCGAACATTGCACATGGACAAGCAATTTCTAGTGCAAGTGCATGCATGCAAGTTGGGATTGAATTTGACAGTATGTAGTTCAAAGTTTTCCATGTTTGCAATTTATCCAAACCCTTTATAATAATAATACAACTAGATAATATCGAATTGAATTTTAGCATAGCAATAATAGTTAGTGAAAGTTATAAATATTTTGGTATGTCGGCTTAAAGTAGATTCCTCGGAGTCGATGATTTGTGTGGCGGGAAAAACCGCGTTGGGAGGCTGTTACATTGGCCTGTAGTCGGTGAGGTGTCAGTCGAAAACCGTAGGATCCTGCCCATGAAGCTTGGGATTAATCGGAGTGTAAGGTAACAACCAATGGAGCTTTTTCCTAAGGTCCTAGCCTTGTACATTGAAACTCATGCATATGGATGTAGCTTTGTTTAAATTGGCACTTAGGAACATATAAAATTGTCTTAAAACAATACCTAATTGCAGAATCTGGTTGTCCGGGGAGATAAAAACAAGACAATTGTAACCGACATACCAATAATTATCAAGTCAAACTCCAAAGCTATACTTGCATAATTGTATTGCTTCTTCTTGTTTCTAAATCCTCTTCCATTTCGCCATTAATTTAAGACACAAGGTTGGTGAATTAGTGATGTCTTTAAGTATTTAGTGAACTGCTTGTCAATTTGCCTACTCATTCCACATCGCCAATAAATGTGCCATGCGATGCAACTTATATATCTGTCAGAAATGTAGGTCTTGTTTACAGGTATTGGATTAACCATTTGGCTGACCATGGCAATTCATTTGAGCTTCAATGTTTTTTGAAACTGCAAATGCTAACTCTGGCTGAGAGTTCTGAATTCATTCCATCATTTTCTTTAAAGGACAGATGACACTTAATTACCAGAATTGACCACGACGTGACTCCGAATTTAATGGCAACAAATGCCCTTTTCATTCATCGTACCAAACTAGGATTACAGGATCCAATTTTGGCAGGAATTGCTGAACGAACGTTCAATCGTAAACATCCATTTGGACCAGAAGCTGAATTTTTCGTTCTTTTGTATTTAGCTAAATCAGATTCTAAACGTCTTTTCATTACATTCGGCATGATCATCGTTCGGCACTTCAACAGTTGTTTAAGAAGCATTTTCGAACACAGTAGAATTTAAATTTTCCCATAGGGTACGACCCACGACCATTCGGTCTTTTAGATGACGAGAAAGTGATATGTGCCGAGCTAATTTGTAATTCAAGAAAAGCATTGTTTGGCAACACTAAATGGGTATTTTATTTGGCAAAAACATGTCAATAAAATCAAAAAAAAGGTGATCAACGAGAATTGGTCCGAGTGATAAGTAGTTGATATCGAAACATGATTTAAACTGCTGGTTCGAGAACTTTTTATTATCTGCTTTGTTGAGGCAACTCGCGCTGACGGATGTACAATATAAATCGATTCAATAGTCCGAGATAAAATCTAGAGAATTGAAGAAAAAAACAAGAAAAAACGAAGGCACGACGGCACATGTATAATGTATTACATATAGCCCAAAAGTGATGTGTCTGCAAAGCAAGAAGAGGACGAAGGTCAAACCCAAAAGAAAAAGGCAATTTTGTATGGTATGCCGATTTCAAAAATTATCTTTCAATACCCAAATGTCATCCCAATTTACACTCTTTTAAGCATTAAAAATTCTAACATGTATACGAAAGATTGCCAATTTTTGCTATTTTGCATGAATTCCCCTACAAAAAAACTGGCCTTTGCTTACCGAGTGAGTTAGTGCAGCAGCCATTATTGCCTTTGTTGCCTGTTTTCCCAACGAACAAAACAATAAAATATGGCTGGAAAAACCTACCCCCCTAAAAATTTCTTCCGATTTTTTAACGCCCCTTTCCCACCATTTCCCCTCCCCCAAACATCCGGCGAATAAACCCTTTTTTTTCTTCTTATTCTTCTTCATCATTATTCCCGCTCGAAACGCCGCCGTGGCTCGTTTCCCCGGAATCCCACCCCCGCTCCAGCTTCATGATTTTCCCCTATCTGTCTTTTGGGCCCAAACCCGACATGTTTTTTTTAAATCTTTTAAAGGTTTTCCCGTACCCCTTTTCCCTCTCCCCGCGTGGGAAACCTAAAGGGGGGAACTAACCGTTTTAGGTTTCCCATGGGGGGTACTTTTGAAGTATTTGTCGCCCGGAAACCCGATTGCTTTTTTTAAACCCCGGCACGGACACCTTTCCCGGGGTCGAAAAACCGAGAACTTTTCCCAAACATCCCCGAGTCGAGCATTTCGTCCACTCGTTGGCATAAGTAGCCCCGGGACACCGACCGGGCCCACGTCAACCCAAATGAAACAACAGTCGTATCTAAACACGTGTCACGGGGCCCCGGCCCGGCAGAAA
Source organism: Hibiscus mutabilis (assembly GCA_019671005.1). Taxonomy (NCBI): domain Eukaryota; kingdom Viridiplantae; phylum Streptophyta; class Magnoliopsida; order Malvales; family Malvaceae; genus Hibiscus; species Hibiscus mutabilis. The sequence goes on from JAGYYJ010000507.1 coordinate 3,463, forward strand.
ACCCGCCCGCAATCTTGGGTCAAAGGTGCCCAAAAAGGAAGAGGGATAAAAATTTTTGGGACCCCCCAAACGAAAACCCGGTAGGCCCCCACAAAGGCAATTTTTTGGGACGACAAAAGCAGCCGTCAAAAGGTCTGCGACGGCGCCACGTCGGCGTCGAGGGAAATCGAAGCCCCCTAGCAGGAAGTGTCAAACCCCTTTTCCTCTCGTCCGGGGGGGATTTTGTTCGTCGTTATATTTTAACCCCTTTTTTTAAAAGCTGCATTTTACCCGGGGGTTTATGATTTAAGAGCGGGGAAAATGGTAAGAAAAATCGTTTAAAGAGAGGGATTTTCCCGGCCCCAGTGGCCCCCATAATAACAACGAACTTGGTTTTGGGTTTTTGTTTGGGAGTGGCGGGGGTTTGGGGGGAGGAGTTCATCCGGGGCCACCTGGGACCGCAGAGGGGGGGAAAAAGGGGTGAAAAGAAAAAGGGAGAAAATGGGTTTCATGAAGAAGAAAAAGAGGCTGGGAAAGGGCCCCGATGAGCTGGGGTTGACATAGGAAGCCACCCCCCTTCTGCGGTTCCCCTTCTAGTGTTAAAAAATTTTTTTGGTTTAACAATAACAACAGAGAGAGAAACAGAAACGAAACCGAAAGATTTTTTCATATTCTTCTTTTTCTTCAGCAGATGTTTAAAAGATCGTCGTTCTCATTTTCCCCCGCAGTCTGGGTTCATCATCATCGATCATCTTTTTTTTTCACCCATCATCTTTCATTTCGGGTTGATCGAAGCTCTCTCTCTTTTACCTATATATATATATATTTGTAAAGGGCTAGTTTTTTGACCCCAAAGCTGATCCGGGGGCCTTAGAGCCCACGAAAATCGGCCGTTTCCCCTACCCCTGGTCCCCTTTTTACCTTTTTGGGTACTCCGCCGAAAACCCCCGGCCGCCGGATTTTCCGGGGTTGATGGCCCTTGCTAATGAACCACTTGTGTGGGGGGCTATCCCTTTTCCCGGCCCGAACTGCCCCTTAGTGCCGATTAAAACGTCGATTCTCAAATTCAAATTCTAATTATCACAAACATTATCTACACATTATATTCAAATAAATGGATAATGCTTTGACCAATTTACCTCATGGTCTTGGAAGCCTGCTCCAACCGGCAAACTCTCTTTTGGGTGATTTTAGCCAATGCCCCCCCAAAAGGGTTTGGGGCCCCGCCTTCCCCCAAGTGGCCCCAAGTCTAATGATCTTGGCAAATTCCTTGCCCGCGAAACCCCTTTGGCCGGGTTCCCCTTTAAAGCCGGGCCCAAAAGGAGGTCCTCCCCTTTCCCAGACGGGGACATTTGACACGCCCGCTGATTGGGGATAACCTCCCATTTGTTGTTTTTGGCCAATGTCTCGGCCCAAAAATTTGGTCCGTGACAACTTTCCCCCTTGACTTAAAGGGCGTCGGGGGGACTGAACCATCCCCCGGGGAAAAAGGGCAACTTTTTTTACTGCCGATGCCCCCCGCTTCATGAATTTCCCCTAGAACGCCAGGGCCCAAACCGTTGCTGGGAAAATCGCGGCTAACACGGATACATCTCCCCAAGGGGCACTCTCCCACAAAAATCGATTTTCTTTGACTGCATCCGCTGTCTCGCGGGAAAATTTAAGTCACAAATTAACACAGATCAACCCCGATTCGCCCACAACTCGCTTGCCTTGAACTCCCAAAAGGGCTCTTCCCAAACTTCTTTTTCCCCCACCAAGACTAGGCCGGATTTGACCCCCCCCTTTTAACAACAACGGAAATCAAAAAAAAACACTGGGAAGTTTCAGATTTACCTTTTTCCCGGCCAAATTTACTCTAAAAAGGGTCCTCTTTTTTTCCTTTTTAAGTCCGGGCCCCCCCGGGATTGAACCTTTTTCATCGGCCTTTTAGCACGGGACTTTCCCCCCCAAAACCCCCCGTTTCTCCGATCGGGACTTCTTCCCGGGGCCGCTTTCCCCGCTGCACCCGGGCCCTTCCCACTTGGGAAATTTTTTGCCTCGCATCGATCCCTTCCTTGAAGGGTTTGGGGGTTTTCTTGGCCCCACTTCCACCAAGTTGCCTTGCTTCCCCCCCTTGCCCATTTGGGTCTCCACTTCACATGCCCCCCAACGGTTTTGGCCCCCCCGACTCTACAATGGTCTCAAAAGGGTGCCTTACTCCCCAACATCCCTCAAGGGTTTCCCGCATTTTTCCCCTGAAGGCCCCTTTTCTCGCCGCCCCCTCGTTCAAGGTAACCCCCGACTTTTCGGATCCCCGAACCCGCTTTCTTCCCATCCAACTCCTTGATGGCTTGCCCTCGATCTAGGCAATCTCGCAATTTGGGGGCCCTTTTAAGGGGTAACACTTAGTTGTTCAATTTCCCCCACATTTCTTCCTCAAGCCCTTTCCGCTTTTTCCCACCTTGCCCAAAATTGGCATCTAACTGGTTATGCCCCTCGAGGGTTTTAAAATTTCCGAAAACCGATGGGGTCTCAAAAGTAATGTTCTTCGCCGAAACTGGAAAAGCTTTTCCCCCCTTCTTCCTTACTTCAACCCATTCCTCATGGTCCCCGGGGCTCCCTTTGGGCGTAATCCAGACAACTCAACCGCCACAGTTTTATTTGGGTTTTCCCGCCCCCCACCATTTGGGCCTCAAAAGGGGCATCTGCAACTTATGAGGCCCCCACACCGTAACACCTCAATTGCCCTCCTTTACCCCGGCTTGACCCCTTTCCCCCCATTCTGGCATCGCCCAAGTCTCTCACCGGGGACTTTTTTTGGCCTCGTGGTCGAACCAGGGCTCCCCCTTTTGCTTGGCGGTTTTGCCCCTGAAACCCCCCAATTTCTACTTCTTCCCCCTTCGACTGCCTCCGCCTTCCCATGGGGGCCAAAAGGGGTTCTTCTGGACACCCCTTATCAAAGAGGACCATCAAAAAAGGCATTTCAATTTCTTGCCCCCTTTTTTTTCTGGTACGGATTTTAGCCTCCCATTCCCCTTCTCAATCATCCCCAACACGGGGCCGCTTGCTTTCCCTCGGGGTTGGGCCGGGGTTTCGCAACAAGAACCCTAAAAAACCTCGCTTCCCCCAATGAAGCCGCCCTCCCCAAATCCTCTAAGAAGGTTTTAAAGGGATCACATTCCCCAAATTGCCGCCTTGCAACCAAAAAAATTCCCCCGAGCCATCCACTTTTTTTTCGCAAAGCTTCTATCTCACCTTCACGGGAATTACCCCTTTCGAAACTACCAACTTTTTGAGAATTTTTCCGGGGCCCCGGCCCTTAAACCCGGCCATCTATGGACTCTCCCTCAAAGGACGGACTAAAAACCCTCTTGGCCTCCTGATTTCTGTCTAAAACCCTTTCAACGACCCCAAACCCCCCCTTTCATTGCCCCCAAAGGGAATTTTTGGGAATTACCGGGTTTTCAACTTCTGCACCCCGAGTCAAGAATTTTGATCCCCTTCCCGGTTTCCCTCCTTGGAAGAACCTCCTTTTTTTAAATCCACCACCCCGGGCTTCACAAGCACAACTCTCTCAATTTCCCCTCCCCCCGTGGGGGAGCGCGGCCCCGCCATTGAATTTCCCCCTCCATGGTTTTAACTTTCAAGACGTGACTCCCCCCAACACTGGGCTTTTTGGGCCCCTTTCTGGAGTTTCCATGCAGCCCTAAGGGAAACGCCACGCCGAAAATCTTCACATCCAAGCCAAAGAGCTCATTAACATCCCCTGGCCCCTTCCCCAAATCTAACATCTCAATATCCAAAAAACCCAGCCCTTTTTTGCTTTACCCGCTCTTCAAAACCACCTCGCCTCCTTCAAGTCCAAGATTTATCACCCGGGGCCCCTACAAATTTTTTGAACCCAAAATTCCCAAAAGGGACCATTTTCAAGACCGGGTGTCTTCCCCCAAAAGGTTTTTGTCTTTCTTACATCGTCCATTGTCGGGGTCTTCTTCTTTTGGGGCCATCTCAATCACCACCCTTTTTTTAATAGTCCTTGATCCCCCATCACTTTGATTTAAATCGAACACAAAAACCCCCACCACGCTTATCCGCAACTACAAGCCGGGGAAATCACCACACTTGATACACCCGCAAAACCCAATCCACCACACTTGACCGCACTGAAGTTGGGTTGGGAAAACAAGTCACCACCACGCCGATCCAAAACGCGAAATGGGTCCAACGCGTCCTTTTCACCGGGGGGGAAAAGCCTTTTTTCACGGACTTCTTTTTATTCCCCCCTCTGGGTTTTTTCCACCCAAATCACCCCTTTTCGGGGAAAAACCAGCCAAAAACGCCCGAGCCATCGCCCCGGGGAAACCCCTTCCTTTGATAAAAACTTTTCACCGGGCCCAATCCAAAACCAACTGTCCAACCTTTTTTCGATGCTCACCACTTTAATTTGCACCCAAAGCACAAAGAACCAACTTTCACCACTTTACCGATACCCAAATATCACGGGGAAACCCCCACGGAAAACCCCCGGGCCTTTCCACCGCCGCCTTTGATACCAAATCACCACGCCTTGGTTTTGATACCAACTGGGCCCCATCCAACCCCGCTTTTAATACCAACTGCCAGGGGTAGATTTTTTACTTAGCTGATCCTGCAAAGGGGCTAGAACAACGAAGAACACTCAAGAACAATGAAGAACAATAGAAAGAGTTTTTAGAGTAAATGCTTTTGTATTACTCAAAGTAAATGAACGAATGAAGTGATTTACAAACGGAGGAGGAGCCTCATTTATAGTTGAACTCCCTACATCCAACGCACTCTACTTTAAATTACATCGACGGTCGAGATTGATTTTATCTTATCTTAATCAAATCTCAATTCAAAATCTAATTATCACAAACATTATCTACACATTATATTCAAATAAATAGATGATGCTTTGATCAAATTACCCTCCCCAATCCTCCATGGATTTGGCTAAGTCCTGTGGGCTTATGGCTTTCTAGCATTCTCCAAGTGCCGGGCCAAGTGTGATGGTCTTGGCAAGCCGCTACACCACCGCAAAACCTCTTTGGCTGATTTCGCGCCAATGCCTCGTCCCAAAGGTTTGGTCCACGCTTTCTCCCAAGTGCTGGGCCAAGTCTAATGATCTTGGCAAGCCTGCTACATAATCACAAGAAATCTTTTTAGTTGATTCTTGTACCAATGACAAACATCTGATGGAGTGGGTTACGCATCCCCATTTTTGTCCTATTGTGTTCAAACAATTAATCTTGTCATGCTTGAAGTTGTGCAAAGACATGAAATGGCAAATCTCGTATGTGCCAAGAGAGTGTAACACAATTGCGGATAACATGGCAAAAAAAAAGGGATACGGCGAATGGTCGAATATTGTGAGGAGAGGCAAGACTTATAGTATCCATTGGGGACTGATTTGAAAATACTCTGATCGTGTAATACTTTAGCAATTTCTCATAGTTTTGCATTTTGACCAATCCAAAAACAACTCTTTAAACCTCTAAATTAATATATTATCATTTAATTTATTTATAATATTTGTTTATTTTTTCTTAATCCTCTAAAAAATATACACCCTTACAAATAAAATTTTTTCAAACCCAATTTTTTTGAATCTAAAAAATATACATCATTACAAATAAAATTGTTCAACCTGACCTTTTAGAATAAACATATTTTTTCACTTGAACAAATTAAATATTTATTTTAGTCTTATCAAACATTAACAATTTAAATAATTAGGTGTCGGGAAAATTTTAAAAATTAAATATGATTTGGTTTTATTTGTAAAAATTCTATTTTTTTAATATGCTTGTCCATCAAACACTTCTTTCAAAACAAATTGTAAAATTTTTATTGGCTTTTTACTTTTTTATGACATTGATTAGAATATCCCAACACAAACCTTTTTGTTTTAAATATAAAGAATATCTGATTTTTTTATTTTGAGTAAAATTTTAAAAGTATTAAGTATAAATATTTTTAAAATATTATGACGTGATTATATAATAATAATATTTTGTTTTTTTTAAATTTTAGTCGTTTTAAAAATTTACACACAATGTGTATACATGTTGCCCCAAACTTAGATCTTAACAACATTTTTTTTTTTACTTAAACCACTCAATAGGTTCTTTTAATCAAGATTTTAAAATATTTTAAAAAATTATAATTAAAAAAGATAAATTAATTAAACATCAAATTAGGATATAAAAATTATAATTGAAGTGTATTTACAAGATTCAAGATAAATAATTATAATTAAAATTATACTACCAAAAAATGATATAAAGAATTAAGATGTAATTACACTGCATCATTAAATATATATACAAATTGAAGTTGCTTGTAATTACAGTTACTTGTAAATAATATAATAGTAATTACATTTTTTCGCACTTACACTGGGTTGTCGAAAAATTTTTTTATAGACTGACTCACCACTGCCATTCATGGTCTTCATCCACTAAAATTAACTAACTAATTCTTTCTTTTTTCTTCATATAACTAATTCATTCATAATCACTTTATGCAACTAATCACTCCCTTTTTTATATAATAAAAGTGAAGATTCATCTTTGAAAAAATGGCGAAAAAAAAAAATTAGTTGGCTCATTTTAGTGGGCGGACTAGGGGTGATAATGAGGCTAACGGCTCAAGTAAGCTATTTGGCTCGGGCTCACAAAGCTTGACTGGAAAGCTCGTGAATATGCTCAAAATAAAAAGTACCGCTGAATTGTTTTATTTAAAATTAGAGTATTTGTTTATTGTTGTAAAAAAAAAGGGTTTTTTTAAGTAGGCAAGATGTCTATTTTTTTGCCATATCTTTTTAAAATATAAAAAATAATCGATAAACAAAAATAAATGAGTATTTTTTTGAAAATATTTCTTAAAAATTAAAAAATTTTTAAATTTTAAAAAAAAATTTTTTCAAATCAAACCAGAAAACACATATTCGACAAATAAATGCTTAAAGTTTAAATATAGTATATTATTGTGGTAGACTTAGACCAACGAGAGAAAGTCGAATATTTTTCTGAAGGTTTATAAATGTTTAATTTTATATTTTTACTTAATTTTTTGAATTCTTTATAGGTTTTAATTTTTAATATTTTATGAATATTTTAAATTTTTTAAAAAATTTAGGTTCTGTTTGGTAATTAGCAAATATCTGATAGCGGATTACATTAACTGATAGCTGATTTGACAAGCAGATTGTATTAACTGATTGTATAAAAATATTTGGTAAAATTAACTTATAGCTTATAGCTGTATTATTATTTAAACAAGCAAAATGATATATAAGGACGTGATTATATTCGATACTTGTTTAAAGAGTTTATTAGTTATTAATATTCTGTATCTATTAATATTAATTAGATTATGAAAAATATTTTTTTAATATAACATTACTAAGCATATTTGAATGATATGTATATATATTAACTTATTATTTATTAATTATTTTTAATACAATTTAATTAATTATTAAATTTAAATACAAATATAAATGTATGAGAATTAAAAGAAAAAAAATATTAGTTTACAAATTTTACAATGTAAATACGTAAGGGTGAAGAATTAAAATAGAAAGGGTTAAATTTAGGTTATTTGGAGAATCTTTATAATTCTTAAGGTTAAAAGGGTCTTTGTATATTATTAAATTTTTAAAATTAAAAGTTTAACTTAATCGCTATTCAAATTGCTATATTTAATAAAATATTTTAATTAACAAATTTGACCAATCAACCCTTTAAAATTAACTTAAATCTCTACTTTTAGTTCAAACCGCTATGACCAAACATGGCCAATATTTTCTCATCTCATCTGTCAATTTTGATTTTTTTTACACCTTTAAAAATGAGAAGGAAAAGATTATGTGAATTAAAATTTTTGATACGCACATGTGTTTATTTATACAGAATTTTTAATCTATCCCAAAGAATACGTACGTATTGGGTTTTGAAACCATTAACTTTTTTTTTTTGATTTCATGAACCAATTAATTAACTTTTTCCGAAAACCCAAAAAACTTTGATTATTACACCTACATGATAATGAATTTTGATATTAAAAAAAACATGCATAAAGTATAAAATATTCTTAAAAAGAATTAACACTAATTTATGGATAAATTAAAAAATATTCATTTATTTAAATTAATAATCTTGTTAAGATAATAAAATTTTCAGATTAAAAATATTGTTTATGGTCGTCTTACTGGAAAAATGCATTATTAGTCAATCAAGTGGGGGATAATGGATTCCAAGATTGGTACAAATAACTTTTTAATTTTGCTTCAAAATAGTTATTTAATTTAAATTTATTTATTAATTTAAATCAAATAATGTAAAATTTTATTATGAGATGACTTTTCCCCCTCAAATTTTCTTTATTTTTTTTATATCATGAATCTAACGCTAACTTACCGAAGAAGTTAATACTTTATACCCGCATCCTATTAGACTAACCGGATTATTGAGCACAGTTACCTAATATGATTCCATGTAAATGTGATCAAATTCACATTCCATTGCCTCGCTACACTTTTTAATGTCGCGGTACACAGTTCACCATATCCCACCTCTCATTTTAATCACCATACTGTCGCTAATCTTGATCTATGTTCATTGTAGATTGACTATTTACCATGGATTCATAGCTCCGCCTCTGACACTGCTTATGTTCGTTCAGTTCGTTTACAGACCTAACATATCTCATAAATAATGACATCTTATTGGAAAATGTAATTTTCTCTGATTAATAGGTTGAAATTAAATCTATCCAAACTAAACTTAAGAATTGTTCATTCTTTTTATTACAAAGAGTTCAATGTTTTTTTATATTTTTAATATGATTATATATTAGTATCTGTTGTTTATTTTTAATCTTTTAAAAAACCAAGGTGTCTATGAGGTTCTGAGGCACATTTTGGGCTTGAAGAGTACCACCTGTGACCGCCCGATCCGGAAGACTGCAACGCTTAAGTCACCCACAATCGCGCCTAACAAGCCAAGATCCTCCATTGAAAACTAAGGAACATTCTTGGGAAATGGCTTGTGGTTGGTAGAGCGAGAATCGAGGGAATGCCTGATGTTCCTCAAAAGAGGACCGTAAATGAGGCTGGTAACCCTAAATTTTAGGCCTGCCCACCTCCATCCAATCATAAGATAAGAGTACATCAACGGTCCAGACTTAAAGCAATCACAATCATATCCTCGATCCTAGCCCTTGCTGTAAAACTTTGTCAAAGATAAAGGGCTGGAAATGTGATATGGTGTGTTTTGGAATGATAAGATCTTGTCGATTTGATATACTTGCCATATCCGTCAGTTTCAACCCCTGGTGACGGGCCATCGATGGGTTTGCGCTTAAGCCTAAAATAGTGCGCAGGCCTGATTCCGCATCTTGGTGTAATGCGGGATTCAATCTATAAATCGGGCCCGACACCCTCCACATTGTATCATCCATCATTTGAGTAATACTACCGAGATACCTAAAAAACACTCAGATCCTGAATCGCCATCTGTTCTTGTTGCATTTCTTTAACTCCATTCATCCGAACGAAGTCCTTCCATTGAACGAGATACTGTGATTCAGCCGATGACTGGCCGTCGAATGACCCTCTCCGCTTGATGTCTTGAACTTTATTCTCAGAGACCTTTATCCCGATTCGGCTGTGTGACTTGCTCGATCCGATCCAACTCATCTTGATGGTATGGCTTGAGTAGATCGACATGGAACACCTCGGATGAGCTCGGATGTTCGATGGCAACTCCAATCGACAGGCCATGGTGCCTATCCGTCACAACTTTGAACGTCATTCTATCTTCTCGCACAAGCCCTTTAATGGTTGTTGCGCAAGATCCTCGTGAGCTTTTGCCGACTAAGTCACCAACTTGGAAATTCACGCTCCATATTTCTTGTCCGCCCACTTCTTGGTCCGCTTTCCGCTTTTGTAGACAAGCTCGAGCTAAGTTCACTGCCTCGGGCTTGCCCGTCCGGTCTGTGGGACGAACACTCAGGGAGCAGTTCAGCTTGATCTCAAGCTTGAACAACACGGCCTAGAATCGCCTGAACCGCTGTCGCGTCACTAATGATCATCTTTGCACTCTCCAATACTTGACCACATGTTTGAGGAAAGACGAGCTACTTTCTACCAAGTACACCTTCGGGAGGCCGGAATAAACGTCCCAAACTTGGAAAATCTGGTCAATCACAACCATTATACTTCAGATGTGTTCGCCGCTGTTGGGCAAACCACA
>JAGYYJ010002267.1:0-11930 GCA_019671005.1 Hibiscus mutabilis
ATACATGTAAACATAAAACGAGGCATTTTGGGGACATAAATAAACAATGAACATCCATATACGATTATAATACGAACATGGTATTTACAAAAAGCAGGACTGAAATGAAAGAAAAAAAAAAATTTATTAGCGAGAAAAAAAGAACAATAATAAAATAATTTGGGGGAAAATCGAAACAACGAACCTAAAGGATAAAAACGTAATTAGCCCAAAGGGGGGAGACCCAAAATGAAAAGTTAAAAAAAGCGGGTGCAAAGGCGAAATTTCCTTTTAAAAAACGATTCAATGAAATTTAGGGACTAGTTGTAAGCTTTTGAAATATCAGAAAATGGGATTGTAAATTATACCATCCCAAGCAAAAAAAAAAATATTAAAAACGGGGTTAAATTATTGATTCCCATTTCAAAAAATAATAATAACTAAAAAGCTTTTTTTAGCCCGCCCTTTTCCCCTTCTTTGTTTCATTTTATTTCATAACCACCCCGTTCTTCATTTTCTCTCAAATATCCCCATGAAAAATCAGGCCCGCTCGTGTTTCCCCCTGGCCCCCGGCTGTTGATTGGCTGCCTCAACACCCAAAATAACCCCTTTTCCACCCTCATGAATTGAGGTTGGATTGGAAAGGATACACCCCCTTTTCCCCTAGATCAGAATACAACGAAAAAAACTATTTTAAACAAATGAAACTACAAAGGGTTTTCCCCCTCCCCTTGATTCCCCTATCCGGCGGAAGCGAAGGCTATCACGAGAAGAACCCCAGGAGGGGCCATAGACCACTTCTCTCTTTTTTTATCTTTTTGTATATGCATATAAAAAAAACAAATAAGAAAAGAAGTACCCTTTGGACTTACGTTGCTTCTTTTTAACTACGGAAAAACTTGTTACAATGCCCTCTCTGTTTTTTTGTTACCACCCCTCTGTTACAATGTTCAACTCTCTCAGTTCTCCGCCCATTACCACTCTTGGCTTTTCTATCACTTTTGTTACCACTCTTGTTTCTTCTATGTTACAAAAATCCGTTTCATATATATCTTCTTTTTTTGTACAAGTTGTAACGCTTTTCGGATACGGGTGACAACTTGTTGCTTGTTGTATTGGCATGTTAAGACACGGTGGTTGAAAGATCGGCATGGTGGCGGTATGGGTGTTCTGCCGTGGCCGGTGGCGTTCTCGCCCGTTAGATCGGATCGATCTAGCGGTCGAGATAACGAAGGATGAGCGGCACGGATGAAGCCTCGATTTGATGAGGCGGCTCCGGATCTTGCCGCGTGGAGCTCCCGCGATCGAGTCGAGCAGCGTGGATCTTACGGCGGCGCGTGGGATATCAAAAGCGTCGTAGCGTGGACCACAGCGTGGCGTGGCACTCGAGCGGTCCATGCGTGTGGAACAACGCGGTGCGGATATTTTTGACTTCTTGGTTGGATCGTGGTAGTTGGATTGGAGGATCTTGATCCCACGGCCTGACGCCCTGCGCTACAGTTGTAATTAGATAAGGTTTGGGTTTAATATATTTTAATTTTTGGATTTCATTTCATATCATTGATAATATTAATAATAATATAATTATATGACAATACACATACATGATACATACTTATATTATACAAACATTAATTAATATAACATTCCACATACGTATATATAATCATACATAATTAACTTAACATCTATACACATTAAACAAATACACAAATGCTCTAGATAAATCTGTGTGTATATATATCATTAATACGTATACATACATAGCTTTATAATATACAATACCTATAGCATATATATATTACCTAATACTCATGCAAATAATAAAATATAATAAATATACATACAACACTAATGTATTTACAAGGGTAAAATGAGTGATTCTGAGTTCTTAGGATTCCTAATGGAATGGCGGCAAGGTAAGTTGAAGATGAGGATTGAAGGTGCTTGCATCATTTCTCCATGTTTGTAGCTTTGAATAAAGCTGGGTTCTTTTGCAATTAGGTATCGCTCTTCCTTAGTGATTCTTCGATGCACAGCTTGGCATCTCTCTGAATTGACATTTTTCTTCAAATTTACATGGATTTGGCAATAGATTGTTATTGTATTGTTACCTGCCCAACTTTGAGTTGAGTCCCTCCCATAAGAACTTTTTTTTTTACAGTAAAGCTTGGGGTCCTTCCCATATGAACTCTTGCCTTCAACGCTGGTTTCTCCTATATAAAACCTTTTGCCCTTGGTTCTTCAATGGGGTTCCCCCTATGTTTCTAGTCTTCAAACCCTGGGCTCGATTTCCCTTTCCTATATAGAACTTTTGGCGTCGGGGGTTTGGACTACAGGGTTTTTCCTTTTATAAAAACCTTTCCTCTAAAAACAATGAAGCTCGGGCCTTTCCTTTTAAGACTCTTGCTTTAAACCAAAAAAAGGGTTTCCTTTTAACCCTTTTCATGGGGGTTTCGTTGGGGGTTCTTCCTATATAGGCTGATCTTCCCAGGCTCGGTCCCCTTCCTTTTAGAACTTTTTTCTTGGGGGAAAACTTGGGTTAGGTTCTTCTATATAGAATCTTTCTCTAAGACATGGCTTCAGACCCCTTCCTATAGAACTCTTGCTTTTGCACAGCGGATTTCTTATAATCTTTGTGTCATGGGTAATTCCTTAGTAGAGGGCTTCTTATAGGTCTAGTCTTCACCACGGAGTTCGATCCTTCCTATATAGAACTTTTTTGCTTCGAAGCCTCGGGAGAGGATTCTTCCCATTTGAACCTCTCTACGGAGCTTGAAACATGCCTTTTTTTTGTAAAAACATTGTCTTCTCTTGGGATTAACACCGGATGGGCCCGATGTCTCTTTGAATGCAGTCGTCAGATGAAAACAAAATTATGACAAAAGGATGACGCTATCTAAATTAGTTCGCTATTCATGATGCATGAGTGTCAATATCTTTTGGGCTTGTTTTGGTCATTAGATCTTGATGTTACTTTCTCCTTTCTTAGGGGATGATGCCCGCTTACTATCAGGTTCAACCATCTCAACCTTTCTTTTTCTTCATGACTTAAATTCAAAAGATCCCTTCGGGTTTCACTTTAAGATTTTTTTTGGGTGTTAGGGTTTTCCCACCCAAGAATCTCTTTTTTTTATCTTATGCCTTCCTTGATAGATGGGGCGTGCCTTTGGGTTTCCCCCTACTTGGTTTTTTAAAAACCCGCCTTCCTTATGCAGCCATTATGGGGAACTAGGGGGCCGGATTTCGAGTTTTCTTTGATCACCCTTTTTCAGGTTAAATCGATGTCTCTGAAATCTCTTGTTTCATTATAAGCCTATGTTAATTTATTTGGGGGGAAATTGATGAAGGCCAGGAATGGATGCTCAAAACAGGTTTATTACGATTGGGACTTGGATATTTTCAAAAAGAAGGTATGACACACATGATTAAGTATAAAAATACAATATCCCTCTTATCTTGATATGAATGATACCAATCCACCCGGTGTGTTTTTTTTTTTTTTCCCTAAACCTCCTCTTCGATGTTCATGGATACCCTTCTCTTTGGATTTTCCCAACCAATTTAAAAACCCCCCCCTTTGGGGTTTAAATTCCAGCCCTTCTTGCCCAGAGCCTCCGTTGGGGGTTTGCCACAAACTCTCCATTTTTTTCTATTTTTTTTTTCATCATCATTTTCATTTTTGGATATACTTCTTGGGGGCTAAAATTTGGGATTTTAAACGGCCCCCACCCATTTGGATGGGACCCCCTCGAAAGGGGCCTTTTTTCGCGTACGGCCCTTTCCCATTGGGCATCCATTTTTCCTCGAGTTTTCGGATAAGGAGGATTTTCGGCACAGATCCCCTTTTTAATTCTCGGGCCACCTTTTTGTTGTATGCCCCATCTTTTGGTACATCGAATGACAATGCATTTAGTCTTTTTTCAATGAGTTTTTTAAAAATTAAAGTCTTTTTGCCATTAGCTTCTTTTTTTTTTGTTTAAGCCCCGGAAGACGGGATCTCTCCTCAAGGGGGAATCTTTTTGGTACCATACCCCAAAGGTAGGGTTTTGCCCTTGTTGATGTCAATGGGCCTAAGAAGGGCAAAAATCCAACACTGTAGGTATCCGTAGTCTTGCTATGATCTTCTTTATGTTCTTTTTTTGCCTTCCCCTCCATTCATTTTAGGACGATAAGTTTGGGGAAATTATGGTGTGTTATCTTGAATTGAGTGCACGCCCGTCTCTTTTTGTTATTGATTGAGCATTATCGGTGTGACCCCTTTCCGGCAATCCGTATTGACAAATAATCTCCTTTTTTGAACACATCCAGCCGGTGATATTGGCGTAAGGCCTCTACCCATTTAGTAAGTAGTCTTGCGACCAAATCGGTGTCCATTTGGGAAACTTTCGGATAATACGCGATGCGTCCCTCCCCCGAAACGGAGAATTCATGGTATGTAAAAGGGGATGGGGTGCATAATTTTGTCAGCATAGATTTGGCATTTTAGCATTTTCTGGTTCAATCTCCCTCCATTCAGCGAAAATAACCATACTTTAATTTTACTATAGACAACCGCCCGTTTACATCGTTTTCGGATCGATCCTCCCTCCTAAGATTTCAAGACGCCTCTTCGGGTTTCCGCACATCTCAGCAATGTTTTTTAAGTTCTTTCTTTCTTTTTATTTTCTTTTATTTTTTTCTTTTTCTTTTCAAAGATAGTATTTCTTAACAACATCAGACTTATGGTTTTTCAGCCTGCCTAAGGCTTTCCAAGGCCTCGCGATCTGATTTTTCTTCTCAAATGTGTAATTGAAGTCAATTTTTCAAACTTCTCTTTTGGTGAGCTCTTGAATCAATTCATAATATTTGACCAACTGTCCCGGTTTCCCATTCCCAGCGCAATTGGTAAATTACTAAGGATGATGCAGACAATACTGTTCCTTAACCTTTCTCCCAATAGTCAAGTTGATTCCATAATCTAGCTTCGTATTCACTATATTGTTAGTCTGAGAAGAATTCAACTGCCGGGTGAAAGGATAATAGGCGCCCTCAGAGAAATTAGCTTTGCTCCTATCCCATGTCCGGCGTAGAGGCTCCACCAGTAAGTTTCCATGATTTATCATCTCAAACTTCTTGATTTTGCCAATGCACATCAAGTCTTAAATCTGGGAAATTAAAGTTTCAATGCCTCATAGTCGCATCAAGCACGATCAGCGAAATGCGCTATGGCACTCCCCCACAGCTTTAGCTGCGGTTAACGTATACAACATCGTAATTCGGATAAGAGCATACGCCATCGGGTCATCCTTCCTCGGAGTTAGTGCTGGCTTCCATTAAGAACTTTTTCAATGGGTCTAGCTTGGAATATCACCCAAGTAGTATGGTATAACATATCTTTTTGCCGCAAGTGAGCCCAAACTAGAGCACAACACAGCTGACGCCTTTGCGGTACCGCGTTTCGTAATCATTGAATTTCCTGCTTGGGTAATAGACGGATGCTAACTTTTTCTTGACTCATCGTGTTTGCCCTAATATGCATCCCATTGAATTCTTAAAGGCTGTTAGGTAGAGAATTGGTGGTCGACCAGTCTTGGTGCGACTAAAATTGGAGCATTTGTGGTACTTTTGAGTCTTTTCTAGGGCTTTTTGACATTCTTCATCCCTGCCCGGGATTATTCTTTCTAAAAGTCCGAAGAGGGGTCGCATTGATTGGTTAATTGGGAAATGAAGCAGAGATATAATTGACCTCCCGAGGAAACCGCGAACTTCCAACCCCGCATATCTTGATAAGTCCAGCAAGACATCTTGAATTTCAAGTAGGGTTACGCTCATGCTTGGTTTTTGAGGAAATCGCTGCTCCTACTTTTATTTTTTTCTCTTCTTCAAATCCCTGTTTACAATTTTGTTTCTTCTGGTGGGCATGATCGCCTTTCTTCGTTGTCCACCATTCTCTTTAACTCTTCCGACCTCACTTTCTATCTCATCATATCGTCAATCATGAGCGACCTGCATTAAATGAGAATGAATTGTATTGGGAAATGAGACGACTTTATGAAGGGAATGAACATGAAGAATGCATGAATGAAATAAATGAATCTTTGGTCATTTTAGGAAAGTGGGATATTTTCATTTCAATCAAAACGTTAATATTGCCCCATAAGAGATCCCCATTGTTTATGAGCAAGCGCAAAGTTGACCGAGTATATTTACTGATCTATTCCTAAAAACTACGAGTAGATCAATATTGGCTCCGATTATCGGTGTTCTGGATGACAAGGGCGGATGTTGTCAACATTTTGCTGCTCCTGGTCCTTTCAGCTATCATGTTGATGTACATCCTCTCAAATAATTCACTGGATCTTTCTCCGGTAAATTCATCATTTTCTTCGTTGCCTACCAACATCTTGACTTGGCAGAATCTCGGTGACAAAGTGGTTTTCAAACTAGGAAAGGACATCGTCTCCATGGAATGTCTTCCCTTAGATCTGCTTTCTTTCTTCTCCACCTCTTATATTCCTCTTTCTTCTAATGGACACTTGGTTGGTAACCCAGCTCAAACGATCCTTTCCACATTGTATTCTTGGGCCTTAGGTTTTTGTAATTTCTTACCCTTTTCTTTTTTTCCTTGCCCGGGGGGTTTTTTCGGGTCATCTTAAATACAATTAGATAACACGGGGGAGGGATCGAAATTCCCTCGAAACAATTTGGGATTTATATTAATGCTCCGGACAGGCATTCACCTCTTCATCATTTGAAAGAGGGGGGTCGTGTCAAGCAACAAATTCTTGCTCTTTCCTCTCGTGACCAATTTGCCTTGACTAAAAACTTTTGATGCAAAGATGATGGGACAACTCCTTTGGGGGATCCCCGTCTTCAACAAGCAGCTGTAAGATGGTTTTATGTCCATCACCACAAAATCGATCCACATATTGATTGGTCCGATCAGCCAAAGGCACCTCAATTTTTCCCCATTGTTCCTTTTGCGTGTACCATCAAGGCTTTTGCGGTTATGGCGAGGGCTTTGGTGAGAACCATCTGTGGTAATTTTGCGGGGTTACCATAGACCAAGGCGTTGAGTACGACTAGTTGTCAATGCGATTTTCGGTACTACGCGCTGCGATTAGGTTGTATGATGTTAAGGGCTTTGGTGGACCCCGTTTCTTCCTCGAGGATCTCATCATCACGAGCGTTATATATTAGGTATGATTGTCCCACTTATGTCAGGTTTTTATCGAAATGTCCGGGGGACAAAAGTTTGATTCGGGACTTTCAAGTTCCGGTCTTCTCCCGAACTCAGGAAATTTCCCCCTGATCTGGCCCGGGTTTCTTTCGTATTGTTCCTACGTTGTACTTTTGTCTCAAAACTTTGAAATTCTTTGGCCGGGCCCCCAGTTAGGCTCATTTATCTTTGGGGGGGGTTCTTCTCCAAATATAACATCACAAGACTGCTTCTATTTGTACTCACCCTGCTCTTTTCGGCCCGGCACCAAAGCCTGGGAGGAATAACATCCCCGCTCCTTGTAAAATCCCTGCCTCCCAAACGTTCATATGGTCGGTTTTGTTGGTCTTTCAAGCTTTGCTCTTTTTGATCGTGTTGTTTTTCGGCGTGGTCACATTTACATAATTCGGAGTTTGCCCATATCTTTGAATGGGAATGGAGATGGGGGAAATAATGATCTTGGGATATTTTGCTGTTTCTCCTTGGGGAACTTGCATTCAAACGGAGAGATGGAAAAAGTCATCTTTTAGTTTTGTTTTGGGGATATCAGTCATGTGTCGTGACCCCTTCTTTTTTTGGGCTCTGAAAATTTATTTGTTTTTTTCATCAATTTTTGCACTAATTTCTTGAACTTGTCTTTCTTGGATATCTCCCTTGATCGGTAATTTCCCAAATTTTCACTTTCCCCATCCCCTTGTTATCATGCCTTCGATCACCGAGCCATATAATGTAAATTCCCACCAAAGGGGATTTTGTTTCGACAAAATCATCCTTTATCCTCCTGGAAAAGCATTCTTGATAACATTTACCCTGCTCTCAATTAAATGGGTTGTTCCCCTACACAAAATTTCAAACTTTTATCGGAATCAATTAAGTTCGCAAAGCTTTTAAAACAGGCGGTTCTCAGTGGGATGCCAGCCGTGATAGCCCAATGGCGCTTGGATTATACAAAGGCAAAGGGCGGTTTGGCCCGGGAAAGTAACGATGTAGGGCCCGGCCCCGGTCCCTTCTACACCCAGAATAAAGTTAATTTTTCTAAAACAGGTGGGGGAGTGAAAGTTCTCCCCCTCTTTCTCTTTACTGACTCTAAAAATCTCTTTGATTGATTTTTGTGTTTTTCCCACATTGCTTGTGGCTGTGAGATTCTAAAGTTCTTAGAAGGTATAGGTGCTGTTGATTTTACTTCATTTCTCTTGTTTACCGAGACCCTTCCCCCACCATCTTTTGCGCTCTTTTGCATTCGAGGACTCGTCGATTAAGTCAAAACGCATTGTTTTTGGGGAGATAAAAAAAGTGCCTTCGGTATTGACAAATAATTACGTGTTTTCATCTCGGAATGGGGGGGTTGGTTTTGGCCCCCCTTCCCCCATCTTTGGCATTGCATGGGTTTTCGTTGGATACGTATTTTCTAACATATTCTGCTAGGGGGCATGTATGTTACATGTTTGTAATTCGATAAAAAGCTTTTGATAGATCTTTCCATGTCTTAACATTTGCCTTGCTCACCCATTTACCAACGTAAAATCGATTAGACTATCCAAACAATGGATCAGTAGCTTTTGTCCTTATGGGAGGCCGCCATTTTCTCGTACATTGTTATGTTGGGAAGGACATGTGGGTTTCCCTCATTTCCCAACTGGCGTTTAAATTTTGGCGTGGACGATCAGAAACCGGACTTGTCTCGCGTTTTCACGTTCTTCATTTGGTAAACTTTTAAATTTTCCTCCATGGAAAATCTTTCCTCCCCCTTTTTTTCTACCTCTTCGTTCTTTTGACCATTTTCAAAAAAAACTTATTCTTCATAGAGTGTTGGGGCCCCCGGGGGGTTGAGTCTCGTGCCCCTATTAAAGCAGAAGACATTCTCAGGGTCAATATACCTTCCCAGCCTGGTTAGTGCGTTGGTTGAACCTTGTAGTGAGCGGGGTACTCATCAGACATTTCTCCTTCCCTTTTCAAGACTCTTTACGTGCGGGTTTTATGGAATATGATGTTCCATGGGAAACGATCACTAAGGCTTCTCTTTGGGGCCCCTTCAAGCCTTGTCTCGAGCTCTCTTTGCCCTCTTTTAACTGGTTATCCTTTCTTCCATGAGGCTTTCTTTGCGGGTAAAGTATGGGGGATGAATGATTGCGGGTTAACTACACACAATGCCACAATATTCATATTATTAATTGTTGGGAAAAAAATGCATGTATAATGATCGAATGTTTGATCAAATAGAATTTTCGGGTAAGGGGCGATTCCGGGGTAATCCCCTTTTGAAATACTTCCCCGGGGAAATTTAAATTAGTTACAACAAGTTTGTGTTACAAAATAAGTCCCCAGTAAAAAAATCTATCAACGAGTCCTTAGATGGCTCCTTTCTAAATTTTCCAATTGCCACAACGGGAACCGGGGCTTCTTCCATTCGGGGCTATGAAAGGTGGAGTGTCTCGGCCTCGACGCTAAAATTCCATGCCGGGGACTCGTTTACCATTAGGTTTCAATTTGGAATCTTTTTCGGATTTGGCGGGTCGTGTCTCTTTGCCAAAAAGGGGTTCCCCCCCCTCGCCTCCCGAAAATTAATTCTTTCCTTGTAATCTAAAAGGGAGGGGGCCCCCTTGTGCTTTAACACCCCAGCGTTCTCTTTCTTTTTTCAAGAAATTATTCTTTGGAACATTCAAAGTAGTGTTCGACTTCCCCACCCTTCTTTTAAATTGTTTTGACTTTGCTTTGCTCACCTTTTAATAGGTTATCGTCGTTTTTTCATTTGTGATCTATTTACTCTCTGGTTTTCTTTTCCATACCCGGGAGCTTTCTCTCCGATGGAAAAGCCCCTTTTGATTTTTGCGAAACTTTCTTTCTCTTGATCAATGGGGTTCTTGCGGACGTTTTTTCCTCATAGCCAACGGGGCTTTCTATCTATTTCTGCCTCTTTTTGTTTTGTTCTTCTTCCACCAAGGGTTTCGTTCATCCTTTCTCTTTCCCCGGGTATGAATTTACTCGGGACCACGTTTTTTTGCTTTAAAAGGGGATCTTTTTGATAAAGTTTCTTGTCACTAAAATTTCCCCTTTTTCTTCAATTGCCTAATGATGGGGGCCCCTCGTCAACAAGCTTCCTTAAAAGGGTTCGCTCCTTTTGATTTTGGATTCCTTTTTCCCTTTTTAACTTTTTGGTTCATTCCTTGGGTAAACCAGCGGTCCCACCTTTAAGCTCTTGAGTACTGCGGTCCTTGATCAGATTGGAATCACATTATTAACCCTCAACGTCTCCAAAGATGTTCGGGGTGTCATGCATTTTTTTTTCAAATCCCAGCCTCAAATATTTTAACTCATAAAATTTGATTTAATATTATTTTGTGGTCGTTTTGTTGGGTTTAAGTATTTTTATGTCTAAAATGGACTTAAAGTGGACTAGTAAAAAGTTCTAAACCTAGGGTTAAGCTATATAAACATTTTCAAAGGTTATAACTAAATATTTTAATTTCAAAAAAAGCCTTTAAGTCAAATTATACTCCAAATTTGTTTGCCAAGCAAGGCAACATTGAAGAGATGCATATCCTGAAAGCCCATGCCCCAGCAGACTTGGGGGATCAAACAATGTCATAAGCGATCAGAGGCCAACCTCGTTTGTTGTTCTTTCCTGACCACTAATAGCGTCACACAGACTGAGTTATGTCGTCAATAATGTTATGGGGGAGAAGATAGCAGGACATCACGTATTGGGGCAAAGACTGAACCACAAAGTTGATAAAAACCACAAAGTTGATAAAAACCTTTGAAGTGTTTTGAAAAGTGTTTGTGACTCTTTTGGATGAAAATATTTATTCGTGGGGTTTAAAAGAAACCGCATTTAAAAATGGAGTCGCCACCGCCACTTAGGTAGCTTGGACACCATAAAACGAGGAGATTCAAAAAGATTGGGTTGAGTCGGTTACGGATGGGAAGGATTAGCACCCCCACACTTAAAATTGGTACTTTAATAATTACCGCTTTATTAATATTGGATTTTCTGGATTAAAGTGAGCGATTATTTTTAAATTCGGTCATAATTGCGAATAAATTTTAAGGCCCCCTTTATCAGAATAAACGCCCAACCACTATCACTAACGTGATACTAGCCCGTTTACGCTCGGATAAAAAGGCACAGCATTAACAATTTATATACCATATGCAATCTTAATGACAAAAATATAAGACATAGCGGATAATTTTAAAAACATTAAATATTCACATATCGAATACTAATCTAACATAAATGAAATACGCAATTAAAATACACATATACATACCAAATAATATCGGATAAAAGCAAACTTAACATGCCACAATAACAAGGTAGGAATAAATACATATATAGCCCAGAACAAATATTTCAAAAAGACATACATGCTAGTAATAAAACATATTTCAACATATATGGTAAATAACTAACATCGTAATAAAAAGGGTAAATATACTAACATGTAATCCTTAAAAAAACAACTGAATAAAACAAAAAATGATACATAACACATACTTAATACACATATACATCATAAACATAAAAATACATGACATATACGAGAATATATAATAGACCAGACTACATTAACATATCACGATTATAATCTGAACAGTATTTACAAAAGCAGGTGAAATGAAAAGAAAAATAAAAGTCGATGTGAAATTAAAAAGAACAATAATATGTCATTTAAGGACTAAAATCGAAATAAACAGAACCTAAAAGGATCAAAACTGTAATTGGACAGGGGCGGACCAAAATGAAAAG
>JAGYYJ010000878.1:0-13104 GCA_019671005.1 Hibiscus mutabilis
TGATTAAAATTCAATAATAGTAAGTACATATGTATAATGTAATGCTGTTATTATAAAGTTTAATAATGAATTATGACCAATTATGTTACACGTGTTATAGGTACTGAATTGTCATGGAATTAAAAGTGTAGATATTATAAGTTTGGATTTTATAACTCAACGAGGGGCGAGTTGAAATATTAATAAACCTGCTTTTAATTTGATTATATAAAGGGTAAATGGTCCCTAGATATAGGTTAACTTGCATATCTCTTTTCCCGCCCGAGAGTGTGTGCAAAGAGGTAATCTATCATCTCTAAGATCAAACCCTCTCGAAAATCTCCATCAACAGATGATGCAACGCTGCAAATCTAGTTTTATTCTTAATGATTTGACATACATATCGATTTAGGGTTTATATTAGAGTAGTGAATATATGTTTTGGTTTCTAACAATATGTACACAAACATTTTAGTTAGTTTGGTTAGAAAGCGATGGAAACATGAAACTTACTCTCTGTGCTCTTTTTAATTGTGTCTCTGAAAACTGGCATATCGATGATTGGGTTTAACAACCAGTTGTGAGATTCTGTTCATTTGAACTCTATTAAGCAGAGCTCGAACTTGTGTAAGCCATTAGGCGTGCATGCTTGAGTAGCCGGTTGTTTGTTTCTCACAGGTGACCTCTAACATTTTTCTTTACTAGTCCACCCAGCATACAATGCTGCTTACTTCAATGTTTTTCTTTTGGTAGACCTAGCCATTGCCATAGCAAACCTTTGTGGTATCATGCGAATCTCTTTAATTGACAATTTAGTAAATTGAATTTGCTTCGTTGAATCCTGCGATAAGCTTAAATGTTTTTTAACGTTAAACCTTTGCTTTTCATTTTCATGTATTCGGAAATAAATCAACTTTTTTTTTGGGAATTATTTTCATAATAGCGAATTTATTTTAAATGTGATATTACTTTATTTACTTGCTTAATACTCCATATAACATTTATGTTGCGGAATATTTTATTTAAAATATATTTGTTGATCAAAAAGCCTTGTTTGGATCATTGTATAAAGACAGTTTAGAAATGCAACAAATTCGTTTGTTATGTCCCATATTTTAGCGGGTTATGAACATAATAAACAATAAAGGATCGTCACAGACAACTTATTTGAAATATTAAGATGTTTCGTTTTTGCAATTATGCGCTTATTACTTATTGTCCAAAGACTTGATATTAATGTTGTGTTTGGTATCTTGAGGGGAACTAGTCATTATTTTGAATTTTATTTGTTTATTTACAATTAGTTGTTAGCATATTTATTTATTTATTATTCTTTGTTCTATATTCACTTAGTTCTTCTCGCTACCAATATATCTTCAATGTCAATTTATACTTAGTTCGATGATCACAACATTAAATATTTCTAAACGGAGGCCCAGAGAAATTTGTGCCGCGATTTCACACTGCAATATCAGCAACGTTTTGTTAAAACGATAATGTCGGGTATTTTCATCACATTTGATTCTCTTTGTTGTCTATGAAATTTTTGGGTCAAAAATATAAGGGAGTACATTATGAAATGTCTCATATTGCTTCAAACTTAAAGCACTTAATTTTCTGTTTATTTACTGTTTTATAGTTTGGTTTTACGCTTAACTAATTTAACAATTTAAAGTATAATCGCCGGTATCGGGAGTGGACTCTAAATGACTCATTTTCCTCATTGTATTTCAAGAGTTAGGTAAAGGTTGGCGTGACGAAGCCAAAGTGCTCATTTTTCTAGTGCCTCTAAAGACAAGGGCAAGAAGAAAATATCGGAATAAAGTCGCCAGGGTCATCAAAAAGAAAACAAGAATGTCCAAATAATTGTTCTTTTTTGGCGACAGCCTCGTTATTTAAAGAAAAGATTATGTCAAATATCACGGCGGCGCAAAAGAATATGAATCTTTACTTAAATGGTTTGTTCTTAGGTTAATTTGAGCCTAGAAACTAAACATTTGGCGGTTGAGACTGGTTACTACTCACATAAGTGTTCTACGCAGTAAGGTTGAGTTGTTAACAAGCCAATGATGGTGAAAGAAATATTTTATCTTTTTGGGAAATCGTGATGCGAGTGGAAATATTGGGCATTTTGTGCCGTTATTAGAATTGTTTTATTCCGATTTTGAAAATACTTTAGCTGTTCGTTTGTGCGTAATTTTTCGCTTGTTGACAAATTGTTGTTATTAAATCATTTGAAAACAACGCTATTTTTGTCTTTAAATTGCAGCTGTTGAACCGTTATTTAAATGCTTATGACACCTTTATTTGCCAGATATGATTGTTATCTCTATAACGAAACCTCTGCATGGAATCACGTACAAGCAAAATAAATAAAAATTCAGCATCATTACGCATAACGCCAGGTCATATATGTAGATCAGCGCCTTGTGTCTAATGGTATTTTAGAGTCCCTTGACTTCATAGACTTTAATGTTTGTGTTGATTGCATCAGAAAACATGCCAAAACTAAGAGATTAAGCGTAAACAAATACATATGCGTCTTAAAATTAATTCCCATCTGCGATATTGTAGGAATTCATTCCTACATTATCTTGGAAATGGTCAACAATATTTCATGTATTCTACATAAACAATTACTCGGGTACCTATATTCATTCATGAAAAATTCGCTGACGCGTTCACCCGAGTAAAGTCGGTTTGAGAATCAACTCAACAAAAACACCGATCGCTGCGGTGAGCACACGGATGATGAATGTGAACAACGCCTCGCATCATTTGGCAAAATTCAGAGAACGCGAGTCGTCCTCACAACATGCCGTGCATCACCAGAGACCGCGTTTGGCAGATGCACAGACTCATGATATGGTAAGAGTATGATTCTCATTCTATCTGGACCAAAGCACTTCCGGGGAGAAGCATTAAAGATAAAAGAGCGTATATTCTCGAAGAGTAATAAAGTTGAAAAGACACCTTTGGTGAAGGGTAGAAAGCCCACACTAACGACTGAAGATATCTGGCGAGGGCAAGGGCCTTATAGGCCACTTGAAAAGAAATTGACTCAAAAGCGTTACTTATTTATACTGAATCATCTAGGGGTTATAAATTTTATGATCTCATAATAAGAATATTTTTTGAGAATTGCAATATTTTTTGAGGATGTTGATTTGGAAGGAGAAATAAGCCAGAAGACATTGTCTTTTGAGGGAATTGAGTTTACACCTACTATCGATTTTTGACCCATTCGTTTTCAATAGCTCATCAATCAAGAAGTGAATGAGAATCCCCAACAAGACAATGTCAAACGACTCCTTTTGGATGAGGTAATTGTTCTGAGAAGAACAAACTCAACAACCTCAAAATAAGTTCCATTAAAGATCCATCCACGCAGAAATGATATTCGAGGATATTCTGTGTTTCTCCAAGAAAATGAGGATGACAATGGAATGATGGAAGATGATCCGATCAACTTTCATCAAAATATGCAGTATTAACTCTCAAAAGTGGATTGATGCCATGCAAGAAGAGTATAAATCCATGCAAAGACAATAAGAGTTTGGAAACTTGTAACTTGTTAAAATAATTTCACTGGTTGCAATGGATTTTTGAAATCAGCAGTGATGCAAATGGAAACGCGAGAAGTGATAAGGCAAATTGAAGATCATTTGTTTCAAAACGGTAAATATTTGCCATTTATTCTTTATAAGAATTTTCAATGCACCAACAAAATTCTATCTGGTGCTTCAAAAACACTCGGGTCATCGGTATCATAGTTTTTAAGAACGAAAATTTTCAACGGGAGAAGCTCGTGAAGAAACAAATTTCAGATGTATCACAAAAGCTTATGGGATAAGTACATATTTTTAGTTTAAACGATGACATTTGCTTTCACAAATGACAGAAACTATCCTTTTAAACCGTTATATTTCTATCTAAGCATTTTGAACGAAAAATCTTGAGGGCCTTCTTGTTTTAGTAATTGAGATCATCGAGATACAGTCTAAAATTATTCTTGGATTCCACAAAATAACTTCTCTCGATAAAACCAAATGTTTGCCTACAAAACAGCAAACCAATAGACACCTCGCCACTAAAGCGAAGTTTTCATTGCTCAATGCCCTGTGCATCTGAAATTCAAGAAATGCATAAGATTCCTTATACATCAGCTATTGGGAGTCCAATGTATGTTGTATGTACTGTCCGATATTGCACATTGTTGGGATGTTAGGCGATACTCAAGCAACCCTCGCATGGACCATTGGAAAGCAGCAAGAGGGTATAGAGGTATCTTCGTAGAACAAAAGATTATATGCTCACATACAGAAATCGATCATTTGGAGGTCGAGGGCATACTAGATCGATTTTGTCGAGCCAAGAGAGCGAAAATCTACATCATGCTATATTTATCTCATTGACCGGTGAGCTATATCCTCGAAAAGTGCCAAACAAACACTTGTAGCTTCTTCCACTATGGCAAACAGAGTTTGTAGCATGCCATGAGGCATCTAATCATGGAATATGGTGAAATTTTGTCACCTTTGGGTCACTATTTTGGAGAATATAGAAAGACCACTTAAATTATGCGCATCCATATTTATCTGTAATGCGATGATTATGCGTAACCCATTGATGGGTCTTGTCATGATTGACGACAAAATTTGCTTTGATCTATATGGATATAATTGATGGACGAGATTATTATAATTATAAGTTTAACACAAAATTAGTGACCAATTATATTACACGTGTTATAGGTATTAAATTGTCATGGAATTAAAAAGTGTAGACATACCTATAAGTCAGATTATGAATCAAATGAGGGGCAGAGTTGCAAAAATATTAATCGCTTTTAATTCACTTATATAAAAGGGTAGTGGTCCCCAAGATATAGGTTAACCAGCTTCTCTTTCTGCCCGAGAGTTGGGGTGGCAAGAGGTAATCTATCATCTCGAAGATCAAACCTCTGAAAAAATCTCCATCATGGATTCAGGTACGCCGCAAATCTAGTTAAACTATATGATTTTGTAATATTTTTTTGCTCACGGACATGATAAGGCTAACCTGCCTCAAAGCATCCTTGTACCCATAGATTAATGTTAGTCCAAGATTCATTCCATATGGAAACACCCAGCAAAGATTTGATAGTCCCCTATGGCTGTATGATGTCTGCATTGTCATCTTCCTCTCTGTCTGCTCCCAATTTGTCACCATTTCAAAAGTACTTCAACTTTTAATTATATATGTAAATTTCAGCTACACATTTGGTTTATCTAGAATGATTGATTGACATAAACAAGTTGGAACAAGCTCCGGCCATGAAAATTCTTACATAAATTTTCCAACTGGCAATCACTTCGAATCATCCCCACGACAAAAACCCAGTAAGTAATTTCCACTTGCTGTTCTTACAGAACGAGCCATGTGAAATGTCATAGCAAAGCATCTTTGACTAGCCTATATCACTCTTTGTTGCTTAATTAATAAGGATTTACTTAATTTCAGAATCCTAATAACATAAAGGTAATGTTTTATGGAACCGATGATGGAATAAATACAGAAAAAGCAAGGATGAACTTAGAGGGGTCTAGAGGGTGCGGTTGACTTCCTTAAAATTTAAAAAAAATATATATGATTTATAAAATTTTAGAAAAATTTTATGTATTTTCTATTGAAAATTTATTTTTCCCCTCCCCTAAAATTTTATATGCTCGCCTTCAAAATTCTATAGGTTCCCCCCTTAACATAAAGTTATGCGTTCGTCCCTGCAGAAAAATAGTCAACCTAGTGATAGATCAAAGATTGTCAAAAGAAATCAAAGGTTAAAAGATTTAAAATATACTCCTAAAAGAAGCTTGATCATCAAGTTGTTCCTTTTATACAAGTTTTATTGGTTACAATGGATGAGAGTTGGAGTAGGAGGACCAGTAATATCAACATTTTTATGTTCAAATAATCATTTTGGTCATTAAACTTTTAAAAATTACAAAATGACTATTAATTTATCAGACCATTACAAAATAGTCACTAGGATGTTATAATAATAAAAATTTGATAGATTTGATTATTATTTTTTAAAAGTTTGATTAATGTAGAAGTTCGATAAATTAAGTAACTACTATTTTGTAATGTCGTGGCAGCTCTTTTATAATTGTTCGAAAATTTAATAATTATTTTACAATCTTTGAAAGTTCAATAACCAAAACGATCATTTGAGTATAATTTAGTATCCTTTGGTCCCGATTCAAGAGGAGTGAAGTAATTATCCAAGTACTCCCTGGAATTTGTGATGTCCTTTCGTAGGAAATAAGATTATATGATACGCATTGCATAGTTGACTTCAAAACAAGTTGACAAAAGGACATTTGTCCACGTGTCATTCTCGATTAATATTTACAATAATTTAGGTTAAAAATTTCAACTTTTACATATCGTTTTAACTTTGTTTATATTTATATAAACTAGAACTTGAGGTTGCTAAAAGTGGTGTTCAGTGACAGAGTCAGAATCGAACATTGGCATGAGCTAAAATATCAAATTTAAAAATTTCAGGACTTATTATGTAATTAAACTCAAAATTCATGGGGCAAGACTTAAGTTGTCTAGTACTTAAACTTACAAGGATCTAAATTGTTATTCGACCAAAAAAATTGAGAACACATGCTCATTTTCTTAGTTCAACCCTACTTGATTATATACTTAATAAACTCTTATATTTTTTAATTTGAATATTTTCTTTTTTTACAAGGGATAAATTATTATTAGACTAAAATTTATCAAATATTTAAATTTTACAATAGGGTGGTTCGCTTGAGCTCCAAGGGTACTCCGTCCATGACAGACTTTGTATTAACATGTCATTTCAATAACTATTCAAATTATCGATCTGGTCAAATTTTTAACATGAAGTACAACATGTCACAACTTAATTATCATGTCAAAAATTTATACATCAATATGATATTTTATCGAGTTTAAATGTAAATAAAAAATTAAGTAACAATTTAAGAATGATTATCAAACTCCGAATACCAGTTTATATGATAATCCTGGTGTCAAGTTTTGTCCACGTTTCGATGTAGCAGGAAGTTGACATATTGACTAAAAGTTTATGAAGTGGAGAATGACATTGTCTAACGTTGTTGCATTCATATTCGTTCCGAAAAATCAATGAGAGATTTGAAAATCTTAATGCCTTGGTTTAGGGGGGGATTTGTAGGTCTTATTTGTTTCAGTCTTAAAACACGAATTCATTTAATAATGACAGTGTTAAGGTATCATATTTTGTTGTCAAAATTAATGAGACAAGTGATAAGGACTCAAGTCAACGCTTTCCTAGGATGGTTGAGATATGTTTGTCGCTATTTGCCATTATTTTAGTTTAATTACGTGCCGTGATAAAAGGAATATTGATTTAATGTTATTAATTTGTCACGGGGCCATTACCATCTTCCCAAAAGATATGTCTAATAGGATGTGCAGCGCCACCGTATTTATATCCCAAGACCTCCCTTTTCCTTTCCGATGTGGGATTAATGACTCGCGCCTTCTCAGGCGTGATGACATCTCCCCCCACTCAACCACGTGACGCCCTCGCCACGAGCTTCCGCCTCTCGTGATGGGCCACCTTGTCACAGATTGTCCACCCCGCCTACCCCACTAATGGGGCGCGGCGTGAAATCGGGCACCAAAGGGGTCGCTCCGATACCACTTGTCACGGGGCCATTACCCTCTTCCCAAAAGACATGTCTAATAGGATGTGCAGCGCCACCGTATTTATATCCCAAGACCTCCCTTTTCCTTTTCGATGTGGGATTAATGACCCCGCCTCTTCTCAGGCGTGACATATTACTTTATCAACAATCTTTAGTGACGGATCAAAAAATTATCTTTTAAAGTAAATACAAATTAAAATATTTTTAAAGATGAGTACGAATTATAAAAATTAAAATAAATTATAGATTAATTCATAAAAAAAAATTGAAGCAAAAAATATAAACTTCAAAAAGTTCAGGGTGTGTCTGTGCCCACCCAACCATTAACATAGATCCGCCGCTGAGTTAATTTAATGGGATAAGACATTAAATCTTTTAAGTAAGTAATATTAAATATTTAAATTCTAACGTTAAGAATAGAGCAATTAAATAAATAGTTGTCAATGATTTAATTATACTTTGATTTAATTATACTTGTGAAATTTATTTTTTATCGGTAGTTTACATTATAACAATTCATTTTAAAATAAATACAAAAGTACAAACATTAAGAGATCTACTAATTGTCAACAATCTATAGAACAAGTAGTTAAAAGTTTTCGTTTGACACTTTTCTTTCTCTTAAATTATGAGTTCTGGACCCAGTAAAAACAAATTTCCCTGCCCCTCCCCTAAGTAGGATTTGTTCAGAAAAAAAAGAGATCCACTAATTGGTCGAATGACTAAAAATATTTATGTTACTTTATTTTGTATATGTCTGAATATCAAAATTTGTCTTGAGAAAGATAATATTTTTTATTTAATAAAATATTACAGATATTAAGAAACAAAAATAACTAATATAATTAGCTGTGCATCAAGCCCTTTTGTACAAAAATTCCATTTCACAGTCAATATAGAAGCTTCTTTTGTACGGAAAAATCAATTTCAATATTCAAACCTCGTTTTTTCTATATTGAAAAACACTAAATACTCTTAAAATATAACGACAAAGATATCTCTCTCTTTTCCATAGATATGGTATGGGATCAATGTTGGACATCATTCCTTTGAATATTTCAGTGGGGGAAGAAAAGGGCACTCTAGAAGTAGTATTGTCGGCAAAATTGGGCAAATAATTCATTTTAGGATTATATTTTGGATTATAGGGGTGTTTAACAAAAAATTTGGCATTTAAGCCAAAATGAACAGGACCTCGCCGTCTGCTCCTGGAGTGTTTGAAACTCGCCACCTCCACATGGCGAGGTGCTGTGAAACCGAGAAGCCGGCTCAGTGAAGGATGACAACCGATTGCCCCTGGCATGCAAGCTGCGTAAACAGCTTTATCGGATGAGTCCAGGTCACCACCTAGAGGCGGCGAGGTGCTGTAGGGGTTTCAGACCAATGTTGTCCATTGTTTATCCGGGCGTTAACTTCCTGCCCTTTGTCGGGCCGCACTTTACCCAATCTAAAGTAAGTCTCCCATACAATACTTGCAATTGAGAGATGGTGTGTTCCTTTAAGCACCGAGTTTATAGCCTCTACAAGGTTCGTTGTCATATGGTCATAACGCCGACCTTCATCGTAGGCTTGTGACCATATTTCCCTAGGTATGTCATTTGGAAAATTAAATACATTCCGACCGTGCAGCTTCAACATGTTTATCCTCTGTTCGAATTTTGGTTAAAGTAGTCCATACTATGTTTTAAAAAATTAAGTTAAATAAGTCAACATGATCAACTAAAAACATTACTAATTTTTATAAACAACGAATAACAACTTACCCGCGCCTAAAATTTCTTTTCGGGTCTGATTATTTCCGAAATGCTTCTTTGCATTTGCCGCAATATGACGTACACAATAGGCTGGATATGCATATGGGGGCTTTCATAAACTCTCATCTCTGTCAATTACTGATAAGAGCGCAGTCCCCCTATCAGAAATCATGCAAATCCCATCTTCTTTTACTACATGGTTGCGTAGATGCTTCAAAAAAAATTCTCATCCATCCTCGTCTTCTTTTTCAACTATGGCAAATGCAATTGGGAATTTATTACTGTCTCCATCTTGTGCAACAACCACGAGTAATATATGACCGTACTTCTCATACAGCCAGGTATCATCCACTTGATCATGCGTTTGAAGAATGGGAACCCTTCAATGCACGCATTGAACGCCCAAAATAACTTACTAAATATTCTTTTACCAGGAATTAATTCACCTTGTAAGTTGAACGCCGGTTTTGTTTCGTGTTCTACCATGGTTCCGGGATGAATATTTGCATTGCTCGTAACAGAGTTGGTAGCTCATTATACGATTTATCCCAATCACCATACAGTTGCGCCATCGCCTTCTGCTTTGCCATCCACGCCTTGTAGTAAGATGGAATATATCCAAGTTGAGTTCGAATAGAGGCTATTAACACTGCAATCGAAATTATTGGCTCTTGTTCAACCAATGCCTTGGTGTAAGCACATATTAGATCAGAGTCTAAATTAATGCGGTCCTGTGATAAAGCCATATTGGAACAGGTGTGCTACTCAATAAACCGTGACACCTCCCACATCTGACTCCTCTTTTTGTATGAAATTCTTACCCACCAAGGACATTTGCTCTTCCAATGAAGACACCTTAGACAATAGGTACTTTTATTAGACTCAACAACAGAAAATGACGTATGGTGTTTGATGTAGTGCTCATGAACTGCTAGCTTGGCAGCTTTTTTTGTTTGAATTCAGCCTTTAGTACCAATTCTCCAAAGTTCGACGATGATGAAGAACCAAATACGCGGGCTTGATGTTCTGGATCTCGCATTGCAGAATAGTCCACCTCATACATGCGGGCTGCTGGAGGTTCATAGGATAAATGGGTTCTGGTTGCTGAGGCTCTAGTTCAACATAACCCCAAACTGGCTGCTCTTTTCCCAACCCGAGCGTAGCAACAGCCGTAGCCCAAACATAATCTTCAACATTGATACCATTACCCTCAGACACATCTGTCATAACAACCTCAACATCATCAGCATCGAGTAAGTGCACGTCATCATCTTTCGTAATAGGCACAATTTTTGCTTCATCCTCACTAAAATCATCAAGCGATTCGCCCCAACGACCAAATATGGGTTCGGAATCTCAATATGTTGATAAACTCATTCTCTGTAAATATTAAAAAAAACATAAGCAAAGATTAAAATATGGTTTTCTTATTAAAATTTAAAAATAATAAACAACAAATGAATTACAATTCCGAAAATACAAAAAGTTACCGAATTCGACGAGAAACCGTGTATATGTTCTCTAAAGCCTTGAACAATAAAAAATAAGTAATTATCAGTTTATGATGTTGAGGAACGTGCTCGAGGCTTCAAGATCTCGAGAGAACCAAGCTTTTGGTAATAAGAATGTTAAGCCATTACCTTCCTATCGTGAGAAGCTCCATGTTGAGGATTGGTTTGCTTAGGAAGCCGTACGAAGTAACATCCGATTATGCTTGAGTGGGTATAATGTTATGCTTGAATTTAAGTTTGATAGTCCCCCGATAAACCTTGAGACCTTGTTATGTGTGCCTTAGAGAATGGTACATCGATGTAAGAGATTCTTCGTGTATAGTACAATGGTCAATACATGGTATATTCCGAGAGCGATAGTTTGAACCAACTGTCGTTGCGTGTCTTAGGAGAACATGAGGAGACATGTGTTTGAGATCGTGATAAGTATTTGACTTGCCGCCAATCGGGAGACAAATAGAGAATTCTTCAAAGTTGTTAGAGATACTTCAAGATTTTCTTAGTGGAAATTAAAAAGAATAATCGTGGAGTTTGACAAGGGATTTGCAAGTGTACATCTTTGATGGTATTACGTTTTGAATAATGGTATGCTTCTTGGAAAGTATTGTTCACTTAATTTTTGCCGGTAAGGGAGAGAATCCAAGTGGGAAGTCTACTTAGAATGGTTTTGTTTTGGGTCATACGATGTTGCGATGTATGCATTATACCTTTTGATGCGAGATTTGAGGTTCATGGTGAAACCTTATCCCTTGGTGGGATTATACGTGATGATGAGTCCTAGTGAGTGTACAGATGACATGTTTCCATACGTGATATAGTTTTGAGTAAGTGACTCCATTGCATTAACTGTGTTAGTGGGAGTTATAATAGTTGCTGATGTGAGTTATGTCACATCCCTAAAACCGGCCTAGTTGGAATTTGGTTCCGGTGACAAGAAATTTTGTATCGGATATGCTTGAAAATGTAATATCTCAATCATTGTACCCAATTTTGTAACAATGAAAGTTAATTAGGCTTGATTTAAGTTGTGGGGATTTTTTAAAGAAATTCAAAGCTGAGAATGTTGATTTTGAGCTAGGCGTATCGATATGGTTAGACTGGTATCAATATAGTTTGAACTAGGCGTTTTGATACAGTAAGACCTGTATCGATACGGTCTAACTGCCATAACAAACTTACCTATTTTAGCCTAGCCGTATCGATACGATTATAAGGTGTATCGATACAGGTCCCCTGTTTGAAGCTATTTTAGTGGTCAAATTAAAAGAAATAGAAAGCAAGGTGCTGACTCACCTCTTTGCTTGCCTACCCCACGTGATTGGATCACTTTTTGTGCTGATGAGATGATAGCTTGATCTCCTTAATTCTTGAAATGACATTGAATTGGGTTTAGCAAACCCCCAATGGTGGGTAAGCCTCATATTGGTTGTTAAGAAGGTGGGGAAATAATTAAGTTTTGTTCACTTAGAACGGATAAAGGAAAGAAAGCTTTCTTCCTTGCTTAGTACTCCCGAAACTAAACACCACCTTCACATTGAGAAGCAAGCACCACCATTGTTGTCTTCAACCTTAAGTAAGCACACACCTCCCTTATTGAATACGTTAGGCTCAAGCTTTCACTGATTCGAAACCTCCATAGCAAAGCTATCGATTAGGTAAGTAAAAGCCCTCAATCAATTATTGAATTCCATGGATAATTGGAGTTTAATTTCAAATCGAAATTCTAAGCCTAATCTTTGAAATGAGTACTATGTCATTATAGTGATTATAATAATTCCTTGTGTTTCTTCCTAGTTCAAAAATTGGAAGGAAACAATCTGTCATCTTCAACCAAGTCTAGAAGTAAAAGAATCAAAATTCAAGAATCTTAAAAGCTTTCGTGAACTAGGTGAGTGTAGTCGTGTCAAGGGATAGGCAATGTGCCATCCCGTTGCATTCGTTTTGTATTATGAATTGCATTTTGTTTTAAGGCTCAAGTAGAGCAATCTTGTGTGGATGCTAATGGTAAGCATGGTAAGTTTCCGACATGGATTAATACGTGTAAGTTCATATCCGATACTTGAATTTTGCTATGTGTGCATTTGATATGAATATACTATGATATGATATGAGGAGCAAAGGCTCAATTTGATATCCGATATGATATGG
>JAGYYJ010002840.1:0-14151 GCA_019671005.1 Hibiscus mutabilis
ATTTAAAATTTGGCATATAAACCTGTATTTTTTTTTAAGTGGAAGCGCTAATGCTTTCGTGGAGATATCGTTCTCCGTGTAGGCCTAACAAGTACCTTGGGGCTCAGTACCTTATGCTTCGTAGGATATCGTTCGCCGATGCGGCGTAAGCGAATGGGTCCCCCAAATTGAACCCGGTTGAAGGAGCCTATAATGGGTGATGATGGGGGCCTTGCTACTCTTAGTAGGGGACAACAAGGACAATTGGTACCTCTTAGCACCAACATCATGTAGAGAACATAGCAAAACCCACCCTTTAGAGCCATGCGGATAACCTTAGGTGTTTTAGGCGGGATAAATAGGTTTTTGTTTTTGTTTGTTTACCTTGTTTAATTTGTCCTTTTATTTATGTATTTATTAATTCTATCAAATGTTTTGACTTGTTTTCCTTTTTGGCTATTTTTCATGCATTATTACATTCGCATTACATAAAGTCTTGGATCAAGTGGTTTACCCGATCAGGAAAGTCTTTCACCATGGAAAAAATGTGTCTTAGAAAAGGAACTCAACATGCATTAGACATTGATCGGAAGTCGAAAGGCCCAAGGGGACGATTTACCAAGTGAGCAGCGTGATAGCCGGGTACACCTATGTGAGTCTTCAATAGAACAATTTGGGGATCTTCAAAGTATTTGGGAAGAATGGGACCATAGATTACAAGAAAGGTTCGTGATAGTTATGGTGACATTGCACAATTGATGTACATCCGGGTCAACCAGCCCCTACTCAGAGCCATTTTGATTACGGAATCACGCCTTTTCTTTATTTCCTTCAATGGACGAGGACATGATGCCCCTGATGAAGAATACACCGCTCTTCTTAATCATAAAAATGTTCGGGAAGATTGGATCTGCAGAACCTCAGGAATCAATTACACTTTAAGCTCAAAACCTTTAGGAATGGCGGCGATTGGGTCAAATGGCTTGATCCGACTTGAGGAGATAATCTGATATTTGCATGGGAAAACATTCGAGACATCCTACTGCGCATCGGATGAGGAGAAAAAGTTAAACATGCTTGCTTTAGGAATATATGGATTGGTGATCTTTCAAAATTTTGGGAAACATTGATGTGGCCATTCTAGATTTGTTTGGCGGATAAAGCGAGCAAACCCGATTACCCGACTATTTTGGCGAGACCTTTATTTCTCTAAATGCGGTCGGAAGCATGAAGAAGGCGTTTTTCGAGGATCTGCACAATTATTACAGGTATGGATTGAGCCACATGTGGAAGACACCAGAGAGGTTACGCCGGGGAATATCCTTCAAGATTTTTTCGCCTTTACGGGAATACCTAACAACAAAGTGGCGAGAGGACTTGAAAACAAGAAAATGGGCAGTTTCTTGAGGAATATCAAGGCGAAGACATAGTATGGGAGGTCCGTGGCTCGGTAGAGTTAATTACTTTTTATATAGTTGTGGTGACTTCAATTGGCTGATGATGTTGGGACTACATGGAGGGATTGCTTGTGCTCGCTTACGGTGTCCCGACAATTTGAATCATGACAGTTCATTCCAACACCGTCGGGTTAAGCCGAACTGAATTTCTTTTCAAAGGGAGTTCAAAAAGAAAGTTGGACTATTATGAGGGCTTGGGACCATTGTTCTTGGATTAGGGTGGAAGGAGACACAGTACATGACCACCCGGACTACGATCTTTGGAGGCGTTTGAGGGTAAATGATATGGTTCCGAATCTGATCAAGGACCAGCAGTGTCACTAGAAGAGCTTACAAGGGTGATCTGTCTGAAGTGACATCTTAAGGAATGAACTCGAAGAAATTAAAAGAAAATGGACATCAGCGGACTTAACATGCGGTGAGCTCTATAAGGCAAGCAGAGGTTGATGAGCGGGGCCGGGATCATTAGGCGGTTGAAGAAATTAAATGCATTTGGCGACAAGAATGTTCTTTATCAAAAAGATGCCCTTCTACTACAAGCAAAAATCTGAAGGCGGTAGGAGTCAATTCATAGTCGCGGAAGAAAAGAATGAATGGTATCCGTTTGGTGGAAGAAGAGCGAGAAATCAACAAAAGCGTCGAGAAAGAGAGAGAAAGCTGCCCGGTTGGCTATGAGGGAAGAAAAGCGGTCCTCAAGAAGGCCATTGACCAAGAAAAGGAAAGATTCAGGCAAAGAAATCAACAAGGGAAAACAAGATGTCCATCATGAGAAAGAAAAGCGTCGCCGTATGGAAAGGAAGTCCATGAGTAGCAGAAATAGACTATTAAAGATGCAAAAATTGTCGATGACACTATTCAAAGTCTAGAGCAAAGTCAAAGTTAGAATGGCGAATTAAAAGGAAAAGTGGCGGAAGTTGAACACTCCCTTGAATGTCTTGCCCGGAGAAATGGTTTCTTGAGCTACAAGAAAGAGGCGCGAAGTAAGCATGTTACGAGCACGAATTAAATCCCCTCGAAGCAATTTGTTGAGGATTACAAGGAAAGAATTGTGTGTGTTAGGAGGCTGCGGCGGGGGAGGACACCTATTGGCAAAAGAAGATTGCGTGCATTTGCCGGATAGTACAGGATAGGGACCAATATTACATAAACTTGATGGTGGACATCGGTGAGTCGCGGGCATGTGAATGATTTGGCCATCGAGGCTGAAACACTCCGACCTTTCATAGTCCCGAAAATGGAAGAAGCTCGAGGTTGACAAGTTACTCCAAGCAATTGGAAGATTAGGAGATAGAGCTGGAAACTTATCTATAGGACTTTGTGTTGTAATTAGATCTTTTGTATTAGGAATCTTTATTTTGTAATCTGAACTCTTTTTGTAATCTAGACCCTTTAATTCCGTGGAAGTAGTTCAAAGGGTGATTACCAAGCGGAATCGATACCTTATCTGCATACATTCTTGCATTTGCATCATGACATTCGCATCATTATACATGCATGTATTTTCTTGCAACCATATTAACATTATGAATATTGTGGCGTTGTGTGTAGTTAACCGCAATCATTCATCATCCATACCTTACCGATTACAAAGCAAGCTCATGGAAGGCAGGATAATTAGTTTAGAAAAGGGGCAAAAAAGCTCGAGACAAGGCTTGAAGAGACTCAAAGAAGCCTCGGTGACAGTTGCGCGATGTAAGCATCTATAGTATCCTACATAGCCGTATTGTTGGCTAAGAGTCTTGGAAAAAGAGTGGAAGGAGAAACCGTTCAAGAGCAGGAGGAATTTTGACTCACTACAAGGTTCAACCGTTTGCACGAATCCCGGCTAGAAAGATGTATATCGACCCTGCGGGAATGTCATCTAGTTTTCAAATAGGGCACCTGAAACTCAACCCTCTTCTTTGAAGCACTCTATGAAGAGGAGGTGCGGACTGAACATGGTTGAAAGGATCATGGCCAGGTAGAAAAAAGTGGGAGGAAGGTTTCGCCTCATGGAGGGAAAAATTTAAAAGCGTTACAATCTATGGAAGAATCGGAAATGGCGCTAGCGACTTAAGTTTGGTGTCGATCTTGTCCTACCGCCAAAATTTAAAATGCTAGAGTTCAACAAATACGATGGAACCACGTCTCCTTCCGCGCACATAACAATGTCTTTGTAGAAAGATGGTGGCCTACCTTAAGGAAAAGCTCTGATCCATTGTTTCGGGACAGACCTAAGCGGGAGCGGCGTTACGGTGGTACACCCAGTTGAGCAAGGCAAATGTTAAGACATGGAAGGATCTGTCAAGAGCATTCTTGAGCAATATAAGCATGCAACAAATATGACCCTCGGTAGAATTATATGTTGGAAAATATAGGGTAGAAGTCAACGAAGTCTCTGACAATATGCGCCAAAGGTGGCGGGAAGTGGCCGCCCAAATTCAGCCACCCTCAGGAACATGAAATTACGTCGTTATTTGTTAATACTACGAAAGGGCACTCTTTGATCGCCTCATTAATAACACAGCGCAGTGCTTTGCTGACTTAATCGGGGGTGGGAGTCCCTTGAATTAGCAATTAAGAGTGGTAGAATTGATGGCGGGGAAGGGTCTCGAAAATATAGCAAGAGGAATGAAATAAGCGCCACGGCACTTATACCACCCGAAGAACTTCACGGTCTCACAGCCACAAGCACACATGGGAAAAACACAAAACTTTCGAACAAAAGAGGAGAGAATCTCGAAAAAGAAGAGAAGAACTTTCACTCCCTACCTGTTTCCGTGCTCGAACTTTATTCCCGGTTGTATGAGGCGGACTGGTCCGTCCATACATCGTTACTCTGTCAATCCGCCCTTCCCTTCTTGGTATAATCGAGCGCGCATTGCGACTATCACAGCGGTACCCTGGACATCCCACGAGAAGCGCCTTGCCTTCAAAAAACATGCGAATTTAATCGATTACGGGATATTGAAGTTTGAAGAACCAAGTGTAGCTACTAACCCTTTACCTAATCATGGGAGCGAGAGGTAAATGTTATTGAAGAATACTTTACGGGAGGATTAAGGATGATGTGTCGAAATCAAATCTCGCTTTACGGTGGGTATTTCTTGATTATGCATGGCGTGTGATCGACAAGGCATGATGACAAAGCGAGAAGGGATATGGAGTGTATTGTGAATTCCACGAATGAAGGACATGACATCCAAGAGTGCGATGAGTTCAAGAGATTGGTACAACAATTAATGAATGAAAGCAAATAGAATTCTTGAGCCCATGGGGAAGAAAGGGTCGGACGTACATATGACGGATAGCCCCAAATCTAAATCTGGGAAGGATAGACCTTTTATCATCTCTCGGGCGGGGGGAATGCGGGTGCCTCCCAAGGAGAAACCAGCAAGATAAGTCCCGGGATCATCATTTCGGCACCATCCCGTTCCGTTTCAAAGATATCGGCAAACCCCTGGAATTATCTTTGTAAATGTGACCACGCCCCTTGGAAAAACTAGAACATGGTCGGGTAAAAGAGCCTATGCTAAAAAGACCAACAAAGCAGGCGATGTAAAGCGTTGGTGGCGAGGCCATTTCACAAGGAAGCGGCGGATGTTATTCCTCACGAGGCTTTGAAAGCGGTGAAAAAGATAAGGGAAGAATATAGCGATTAGCCCGCGGATATTTGGGAAGAACCTCCCCCAAAGATGAATGGCCCGTGGCGAGGCCCAAGCCAAAAGAATTCTGAAGTTCTTGAGACATAAGCGAGTACAACGTAGTGGAACAACTACAAAAACAACCGGCCGAGGATCACGATCTTGGAATTACTCTTGAGTTGAGAAAAAAGCACCGGGAGGCGCTATTAAAAAGTGCTAAATCAAACTTTTGTGCCCAGGATATTTTTGTGACAAATGCTGGATAGGATAGTGGGACATATCACTGCCTATAATCATATAACATTCGGTGATGATGAGATCACGAGGAGGAATGGGGTCCACAAAGCCCTTAACATCACAACCCACTTGCAAAGGGTATGTAGTACAGCGTCTTGATTGACAATGGGTCAGCATTGAGCGTCTTGCCTATGGTGACTGCAAAAACTACCAATAGATGGTTCTCACCTAAAGCCCCTTACAATTGGTAAGAGCCTTTGATGAGTATAAAGAGGAACAATGGGGAAAATTGAGGTGCCCCTATTGATCGGACCATTGAATATGTGATCGATTTTGTGGTGATGGACATAAAACCATCTTCTGACTACTTGTTGGAAAGACCATGGATCCACTCGAGGAGTTGTCCCCCTCATCATTGCATCAAAATTAAAATTTGTAGTCGAAGGTAAATTGGTCTGATAGAAGGCTGAGCGGGGAAATTGTTGCTTTCGTGACATCGGCGCCCCTATATTCAAAATGATGAGAGATTTGCGAGAATGCTCGTTTCGAGCATTAGAACTAGTGAATGCCATATTTGTTTGGAGGAAGTCGGATCCCCTACCTAGGTTATCTAATTGTACCAAGATGACCGTCTTGCGAAACTTTGGGCGAGAGCCAAAGTAGGAAAGAAATTTGGGAAAAATTACAAGAAACCTAAGAGCCAAGAATATGATAACCAAGAAGGATCGTTTTGGGCTGGGTTACCAACCAAGTGTCAACAGAGAAAAGGAATACAAGAGAAAGGAAGAGCAAAGAAAAGCGATTTAAAGGAAGACATTAAAGTGGAGACCAATGTCATTTCCTAGTTTAAAAACCACTTTTGTCTCGGAGGATTCTACGGCCAGGTCAAGAGGTTGAAGAGGCAATGAAGGAAAATGACATACTCAACCAGGAGGGAGACATTCAATGAATCATTTGAAGGATGTACATCAACATGATATTGGAAAAAGAGCCAAAGCGACAAAATGTTGACCAACATCCGCCCTTGCCATCGAAACACTTTCGATATTTGGGGCTGCATTGATCTACTGTGGTTTTAGGAATAGATTAGAGTAATGCTCGAATCAACCTTTTGTTTTGCCCGTAAACAATGGGGATCTCTTGTATAGGGCACCTATATGTTAACTTTTTGATTGAAATGAAAATATCCCACTTTCTAAAATGACCAAAGTTTCATTTATTTCATTCATGCATTCTTCATGTTCATTCCCTTCATATAAAGCCGTCTCATTCCCAATACAATTCATTCTCATTTAATGCGGTCGCTCATGATTGTGATATGAATGATCACGGATCAATCACAGGTGAATTTTGAATGCCACGAGGTCTCGGAGGGAATTGAGGAATGATATGATGAGATAGAAGGTGAGGTCCGGAAGAGTTAAAGAGAATGGTGGCCAACGAAGAAAGGCATATCATGCCCCACCAGAAGAAACATAAGTTGTAAACTTGGGGATTTGAAGAAGGAGAAAAGAAATAAAAGTAGGAGCAGCGATTTCCTCAAAAACCAAGCATGCGATGAGTAACCCTACTTGAGGAATTCAAGGATGTTTTATTTGGACTTATCAAGATATGCGAGGGTTGAATACCGAAACATAGTGGTGCACAAATTGCCAACAAAATCAGTGCAAACCAATACAACAAAAACCGGGAGAATGAGACCCGGATATGTTGTTAAAGATCAGAGAGGAAGTAAAAAAAAGATTTGATGTTGGGTTCTTGGAGGTAGCCAAATACCCGAATGGGTTGCAAACATTGTACAGTACCAAGAAGGGCGGGAAAGTTCGTATGTGTGTAGATTATAGGGATCTAAACCGAGCAGCCCTAAAGACAACTTCCCTTACCACATATTGACATTTGGTTGACAACAACTGCGGGACATTCATAGTTTTCATTCATGGGCGGCTTCTCGGGGTACAACGGATAAAGATGGACTCTAACGACATGGAAAACTCGTTCATAACCATGTAGGGCACTTTTTGTTATCGGGTGATGCCGTTTGGGCTAAAACGCGAGGGCAACATACCAAAGAGCAATGGTGACTCTTTTCCATGACATGATGCACAAAAGAAATAGAAGTATATGTGGGCGACATGATTGCCAAATCCCGAGCGGAGGAAGAACACCTCTGAACTTGAAAACTATTCCAAAGACTATGGAAGTACCAGGTGAGTCTCAATCTGCCAAGTGTACCTTCGCCGTTACTTACGGAAAACTCCTAGGTTTTTAGTAGCGCGAAGAGGATTGAGATCGATCGGATAAAGTGAAAGCCATCCGGGATCTCTCACCACCCATACTCGGAAGGAAGTTCGCGGTTTCTGAGGAGGTTGAATTATATCTCTCGTTTCATTTCCCAATTAACGGACCGATGTGACCCGGTCTTGAGACTTCTTAGAAAGAATAATCTGGTGTGTGGGATGAGGAATGTCAAAGAGCCTAGAAAAGATCAAAAGTACGACAAATGTTCCAATTTTAGTATTACGATGCGGATCGACCATTAATTCTCTACGGTGAGTTTTTGAGAATTCAATGGGATGCGTATTGGGGGCAACACGATGAGTCAAGAAAAAGAGCAAGCCATCTATTACCTAGCGGGGAAATTCAATGATTGTGAAGCAGCGGTACCCGCCATTGTCAGAAAGTTGTGTTGTGCTCTAGTTTGGGCTACCAAGCGGCAGGCGATATATCTTTGTACCATACTACTTGGTTGATATCAAGCTAGACCCATTGAAGTTCTTAATGGGCGCCGGCATTAACGGAAGGATGGCCGATGGCGGATGCTCTTATCGAATTCGATATTGTATCGTTAACGGAAGCCGTAAAGGAGTGCCGTAGTAGATTTCCTAGCTAGTCGTGCTTGGACGACTATGAGGCATTGAACTTTAATTTCCCGGGCGAAGACTTGATGTGCATTACAACCGAGGAAGAGGTTTTGGATGATAAATCATGGAAGCTTTACTTTGATGGAGCCTCTGCGCCCTCGGACATGGGATAGGGCGGTGCTAATTTCTCACGAGGGGCGTCTATTATCCTTTCACTGTGATTGGAATTCTTACGCACTAACAATATAGCTGAATCTGAAGCTTGCGTTATGGGACTGAACTCAGCTATTGGGAGAAAGGTTAAGGAACTTCAAGTGTTCGGAGATTCATCATAGTAATTTACCAATTCTTGCGGGGAATGGGAAACCGAGGACGAAGTTGGTCAAATAATATGAATTGATTCAAGAGCT
Organism: Hibiscus mutabilis; assembly: GCA_019671005.1. Taxonomy (NCBI): domain Eukaryota; kingdom Viridiplantae; phylum Streptophyta; class Magnoliopsida; order Malvales; family Malvaceae; genus Hibiscus; species Hibiscus mutabilis. Next base: position 8,568 of record JAGYYJ010002840.1, read on the forward strand.
CACCAAAGAGTTCGAAAAGGTCGGCTTCAATTACACCCGAGAAGAAAATCGGATAAGCGGATGCTTGGCAACCTTAGCATCCATGTTCAAAACAAACACCGGGTAAAAATAAAGCCCATTGAGATGAGAGCGTTTGAAAAGGCCTGCTCATTGTTGTAATGTCTGAGGAAGAGATTGATGAAACCCATGGTACTATGACATCTTGCAATATGTCAAGCTTGAAAGTATCGAAAGGGCAAATGACAATGTGAGAAAAACACTCGAGAAAAATGGCAACAAGATATGTCCTAGATGGGAAATCCTATATAGGAAGTCATGATCAAACATTCTTTGAGATGTGTGGATGCTCGGGAAGCGAAGAAGATTTTAGGCGAAGTACATGGCGGGCTACGTGGAGCATGCATGTGGGCATCTATAGCCTTAGGAAAAATTATGAGATATGGTTATTTCGGTTGACCATGGAGGAGATTGCATCGATTCGCGAAATGCCACAAATCCCAAATTCTGTTGCGACAGGATTCACGCACCCCCATCGCCTTTACACACCATGAATTCTCGTGGCCTTTTGCGGCGTGGGGCATGGGCGTCATCGGGCATATTCATCCAAAAGCTTCCAATGGACACCATTTCATTTTGGTCGTCATAGACTATTTCACTAAATGGGTAGAGGCGGCGTCCTCGCCAACATCACAAGGACTACGTATGTAAGTTCTTAAAGAATAAGATTATTTATCGTCACGGATTGCGAGAAAAGGGTCATCACGAACAGCGCTTCAATCCGAATAACAAAATGATTCTGAGCGTGTGCACTCAATTCAAGATAACACACCATAATTCCCACAGTCTATCGTCCTAAAATGAATGGAGTAGTGGAAGCATCAAACAAGAACATAAAAGAAGATCATAGCAAAGGCAGCGGATACCTACGGGGATTGGCATGAGAAGTTGCCATTTGCCCCACACCGCCTATAGGGCGTCCGTTTGCACATCAGCAGAGGGGCAACACCTACTCCTTGGTGTATGGTACGAAGCGGTACTCCCCATCGAGGTAGAGATCCGTCTCTCTGCGGGTCTTAAATGAAGTCAAATTTGAAGAAGCCGAATGGGTGCGGGCGGACTTCGACCAGCTAAATCTCATTGATGAAAAGAGACTAAGGCCATTTGTCATGGTCGGATGTACCAAAAGCGGATGATGTAGGCATACAACAAAAGTGCCCAAGAGAATTCAAAGAAGGGGATTTGGTGCTCAAGAAAATCCTCGATTGAGAAAGATTCTCGAGGAAAGTGGATGCCCAAGCTGGGAAAGGTCGTGCGTGGTAAAAAGGCTTTCTCAAGAGGAGCCTAATCTATGAGAAATGGATGGAGGCAAGCTGAAAAACCACATAAATTCTGATGTTGTTAGAAATACCATCTTTGAAAAAAAAATAAAAAAAAAAAAAAAAAAAAGAACAAAAATGGAAGCTCGAGGCGAAAACCGAAATAGGGCGTCTTGAAGGAGGAGGACTGAGGTTGAAAACCCCGTAAAAGGCGGCTCGGGTAAATTGAAAAGTTGAATATCAGAAGAGAAGGGTATCCCCATGAACATCATGAAGAAGAAGAGCTTTGGGCAAAAAAATTCTCGTCGGTTGACAGGATCATGTATCATTCATATCGAAGATAATGAGGATCTTGTATTTCATACTTAACTTTTCTTCTTTCTCATGTGTGTCATACCTCTTTTAAGATATCCCAAGCCCTTAATCGTAATAAAATCGTGTTTTGAGCATCCATTCCTTGCCTTCTTGTTAATTTCAGGCAAATAAGTTAACATAGGCTTATAGTAAAACAAGAGATTTACAGGCATTCTTGTGATCTAACCTTAAAAATCAGGTGATTAAAAAAAATGATGTTAACTCGCCCTCAGCTCCTACATGCTTGGTGTTGATAGGGAAGGGAAAGCTTCAAACAACAGGATAGGATGACCAATGGCGTCGTCCTACTTATTCAAGGAAAGCATGCGAGATAACAAGAGATCTCTCGGGTGAAAACCAGAGAAGGGCACCCTTCAAAAAAAAACTCTAAAGCGAAAACCCGAGAAAGGGCACTTTAGAATTCAAGTCGTAAATGGAGAAAAAGAAAGGTTGGAATGGTTGAACCCGGCGGTGAAGTGAGTATCGGCTTTGTGAAAAAGGAGAAAGTGAACAACGAGATCGAATAAGGACCAAAGCAAGCCCACCAAGATATTGACACTCATGCATCATGAATAGTCGGACATCACTAGGATTAGGAGCATGTCAATTCATTTGTCATAGCATTTTGTTCTATCTTAGACAAGTATCTGTGGATTCAAAGAGACATCGGTGGCCATCGTGGTGTGAATCCCAAATGTGAAGATAATGGTTCTACATACAAAGGTCTATGTTTCCAGCCTCTGAGAGAAAGGTTCTATATAGGAAGAATCCTCCGCTCAGGAGGCCCGAGAAGCTGAAAGTTTTGTATAGGAAGGACTTGGCTCAAGGTGAAGACTAAGAGTTCTATATAGGAAGAACTCCCGGTCGAAGAATTCACCCATGATACACAAGGTTTTATATAGGAAAACCGGTTGTGTTGAAAGCGAAGAGTCCTATATAGGAAGGGCTCCAGGCTTTCTTGTCCTAAGTGAAAGGTTCTATATAGGAAGAACCTGTAGCTCTGAGATTTGAAGCTGAAAGTTTTATATAGGAAGGACTTACAGCTCGGGGTGAAGACTAGCAGTTCTATATAGGAAGAACTCCCAGTAGAAAAATTCACCCATGATACACAAGGTTTTATATAGGAAACACCTGTTGTGTTGAAGCGAAGAGTCTTATATAGGAAGGGCTCAAGCTTCTTTGTCTTAGAGTAAAAGATTCTATATAGGAAGAATCCGTAGCTCAAGATTTCAGAAGCCAAAAAGTTCTATATAGGAAGGAGTAGCGACTCGAGGTGAAGACTAGTGATTCTATATAGGAAAAACTCGGTCGAAGGAATTCACCCATGATACACAAGGTTTTATATAGGGAAAACTTGTTGTGTAGAAAGCGAAGAGTCCTATATAGGAAGGGCTCCAGCTTTATTGTCTTAAGTGAAAAGGTTCTATATAGGAAGAACACTGTAGCTCTGAGATTTGAGCGCCAAAAAGTTCTATATAGGAAGGGTGGCGGCTCGGGGTTTGAAGACTAGTAGTTCTATATAGGAAGAACTCCCGGTCGAAAAGAATCCATCAGCGGCGCATAAAAGGTTTTATATAGGAGAAACCAGCGTTGAAGGCGAAGAGTTCTATATAGGAAGGTGAAAAGTTCTATATAGGAGGACTCATAACTCGAGGCTTGAGTGAAGGGTTCTATATAGGAAAAGCACTGTAGCTCCAAGATCGGAGGGAAGAAGCTATATATAGGAAGGACTTACGAGCGAAGATTCAGCTAAGGAAAAAGCGGAGAGTTCGGAAGAACACGTGTTTCCAAAGCTACAAGCGAAGTCGGATAAAAATGAGTGCTTATGAATCTTTGCTTTGTTCCCATTCCACGAGAACAAGCAAAGAGGCAAGCTATAATCACTCATTTTTATCAGTTCTATAAATACATATTAGTATAATTATTAGTATATTAGTGTTGCATGTATACATTGTATTATATTATGCTATATGTTTATTATGTGCATAAGTGTTATTAATATATGTAAAAGTGTGTAGTGTGTGCATGTATATTATAAACTATGTATGTATCGTATTAATAAATAATCTGTGTATGTGTGTCACGCATGTATCTATATTTAAATACAGCGTATTTAGATGTTTTTTTTGGATAATGTGTGTAGATGTTATATTAATTATGTGTATGATTATATATGTATGTATGCTAGTATATTATATTAATTAATGTTTGCATAGGTATATACGTATGTATTATATTATGTATATTATTAAAAAGAAAAAACAACAAACAACGAGTTTAAATTTAATACTCTTCTCTTTTCTCACTTCTTTGCATGCATACAAAAACAAAACATACGTAGTGATAGCGAGGAAAAAGGGGTTTAGAGTTATTACCTTAAGTAAATGCATGGATCTCCTCACGGTGACAAGCCTCTTCCCGGCTTTTTGAAGCGAACATAGTGGTGAAAGGGTGGGAGGCCCCTTTAGTTTCGTTTTGGGTTGAAAATAAAAGGAGGGTTTTTAGTTTAAGTATTTCTTAGATCTAGGAGGAATAGGGGCTTTTTCTCAAATCCAAGCTTTCGGATTCGTGTTGAGGGGTAAGACAAAGGTTCATTTTGGTGTTTTTGGGGGGCTCGCTAGTCAAAGCTTCTTGGCCGTAGTGTGGAAGATGGCGGTCGGCCGCTTGATTTTGGTTGATCGAGAGAGGATGGTTGAGAAAGCGAGTGTTATAAAACTGAAATTGAATGAAAATGGGAAAAATTGAGTCTCGGCAAAAGTCCTTTCAAGTTGGGTTACCTTGTATTTTCGTCCTTAAATCGCATATTATTTTTCCTTTAATTTATTCCTGATGTTTATTTCTTTTCATTTTGATCTGTTTCCATGTAAATATTCATGTTAAGATTTATTATAATCGTGTATGTTGATGTAGCCTTTTGCCTTATCATATATCCCTACGTATATACCTTGTATTTTCATGTTTACATGTATATGTGTGTTAAGTTTATGATGATTATGTATCTTTATGTATTTGTTGGTTATTCGTAAATCACGCATATTATGTTGATATTCTAGTTGGCTCATTACACAACATGTTTTGTATTTTAGCATGTATTGTTTGTTCTATTGGCTTTTAGGGTTACGTGTTAGTATATTTTCTTTTTTCATGTATAATATTTTGTTCTATATATATTGAAATGTGTTTATTTCTAATATGTATGTTTTCTTGAAATATGTGTTTTTATTCACACATGTATTTATTCATGCCTTATTATTGTGATAGGTTAAATTTGTCTTTATTTACTATTAAGATTAATATGTATGTATGTATGTTTTAATTCGTATTTTATTTATGTTAGATTAGTATTCTATTATGTTAATATTTATTTGTATTGTATTTAAATTATTTTCCATGTTTTATATTTTGTTCACTAAGATTGCATAATGATATATAAATGGCCTTTAAAATTATTCACAATTATAACGAATTTTAAAATAATCTTCACTTTAATCCAGAAAAATCTAATATTAATAAAGCGGTATTATTAAAGTACCAATTTTGGGCGGTGTGAGGTGTTAATCCTTCCCCATTCAGTAGCAAACTCAGAACTCAAGTTTTTTGAATCTCACGGTTTTATGGTGTCAGCCTACCTATATGTGGCGGTGGTGACTCAATTTTTAAATAAAATGCGGTTTTTTTAAACCCCCACGGAATAAACGTTTTATATCAGAAAAATCACAAACCTTGAAAGGCTTCGTTTTTAGCGAAAAAAGGACATCGCTACACAAAGCATATTCAAAAAAGACTTACCAAAGATGTTATGCCATGAATGTATTTCATGTGCTCTATTTGAGCCTTATGCAAAAATGATTATGATTCAAAAAACTAAAATTAGACCTCGGATTACAATTTGACACTTTTTCCTTGTTCTTTCT
>JAGYYJ010002823.1:0-14122 GCA_019671005.1 Hibiscus mutabilis
TTATGGGACCTTTCCATCTTCATTCGGCAACCTCTACATCTTACTTGCCGTCGACTATGTGTCTAAATGGGTTGAGGCGCTGCGATTTCCCAACAGCGATTCCAAGACCGTACAGCGATTCTTGCGAGAAAAACATATTTACGGTTTGGGATGCGAGAGCAATTGTGAAGGCAAGCATTTTGACAGACTAATTGCCAAGATGTTGCAGCAGCTTGGCATATCACACAAGATCGCCACGGCATATCACCCACAAACCAGCGGGCAGCAAAAATTTCAACCGGGAGTTGAAGGGAATACTCGAGAAAGTTGTAAATCCCTCAGGAAGGATTGGTCATTAAGACTAGATGGCGCACTTTGGGCATATCGCCTTTGCATTCAAAACACCCTTAGGTATGTCCCCCTTCCGACTTGTCTATGGTAAAACATGTCATCTACGGTGGAAATCGAGCACAAAGGCGTCTTGGGCAATCAAGACCGTGAATATGGATTGGGAAAGTGCGGACAAAAGCGTTTGATGGATCTCAATGAGATAGAAGAAATTCGTGCACTCGCCTATAACAATGCGAATCTACAAGGGAAAACAAAGCGATGGCATGACAGAAACTATTGCCACGACAATTCACGCCCGAGGGCAACTAGTTCTCCTATTCAATTCTCGCTAAAACTTTTTCGGGGAAAGCTGAAATCAAGATGGTGGGACCATTCAAAGTCGTCAAACCATTCTCCCATGGTCTTTGTGATAATCAAGTCCATCTCGACAACCATGAATTCAAAGTTAATGGACAAAGATTGAAGCACTACAATGGTGCCCATGTGGAGCGTAACAAAGTGGTCAACTTAGGAGATGCATGAGCATGCTCTCTCCTTTCAATATTTTCTTTTTCTTTTTCTTTTTATTTTCATTTTTATTTTTTAGGAGATATTTTATTTTTTCTTCATTATCTTTAGTTTTCAGGTTTTCTTTGTTTTCTTTTTCACAACAAGACTCACAACTACTATGCTAAGGAAATTTCTTTGCCAAGATCCTTGCCCGGCAACCAATGAAGAAGATGCGCGGCAACCTACATCATGCTGCACTGGCTGATGCCACGGCAACCAACCACGAAGATGCCACGGCAACCAAAGCTAAAGACATCCGGCAACAAGAAAACAACCATCGCGTTCAAGCAAGAGAATCAAGACACCGACCAAAGGAAACTAATCATCTCGATGATGAACTCTCGGAGTAAGTCCTCGTATGCATTTTATTTTTTTTTTTTTTTTCGTTTTTTATGCATGCATTGAGGACAATGCCTCACTCGAGTTTGGGGGATTGTTATTAGTAATTACCATGTTTAGTTACATTCATCTTAAGTATTACATTTAGGATACATAAATTGCTTGCCATGCCTTTAATTGGAACAATAATTGCTTAGATTTGATGAATATTCGATGATGACTTTGCCAATGCACTTAATTGATAAATTTTTATTCTAGGATAACCATGAAAAAACTTAGAATTTTACTATGATGCTAAATTTGATGAAACACTTTGTTGTGGTTTGATTGATTTAAGGAATTCTAGTGAACTTAGGTTGATAATTAACAAATTGGGGATTAGAATAAAAATTGGATGAATGCTAGAGGTGCCCGAAATTGGCTCTAGCATGTGCTAAAAAAATTGATCACTAGAGGTGCAGCGGCTGGCTCTAGTATGTGTTAAAAAATTTTAACTAGAGGTGCTCGAAACCGGCTCTAGTCGAATAAATTAACTTAAGAAAACTAAAAACAAAACACTAGAGGTGCCCAAAATTGGCTCTAGTTAAAACATTAAAAAGAACCCAATGAAGTAATTTGAAAACCTCTTGTTTGCATAGAATCCGAAAAATCAACTTGCACACAACTCACACACACTCACAAGCATTATAGTTTGATTTAGAGTAACTCCTAAGTTTTGAAAAATAAAAAGCCAATCATACTTTGTGCCCGGTTTGAGAATTGAAATCAAGTTCAAAGCTAAGTTTGTGAAAATTGAAGTCTTGGCGGTAATTATGAGTTTGCATTGCTTGAGGACAAGCAATAGTTCGAGTTTGGGGGTGTGATAAGTGTTCAAAAGTACTATTTTCTTACCCTTTTTACTCATATTATTGTTAGACTTAGGCTCATATTAGTTGCATAATTAGCCGCGAGGGCAATACATGAAGGAGGCAGAGCAGTTGCCATGGCAATTGTCGACAAAGAAAAGGTGATATGGTAGTCGAAATTGATGACTAAACAAGCCCAAGATGACGTGGAGCAAAGCCCAAACCCAAAGGAATTTGATTGCCATGCAGAGATTAAGAAGAATTAAATTCCAAGAAGATAGGAGAAGTTCTAGTAGAATACAATTATAATAAAAATTATATTCTTTAAAGATAATTTAATTCAACGGCAACTAAAATATGCTTACTTAGGAACCGATAAAACATTACTGTAATTATTTCCTCTAAGTTATAGCCTGGCGGAAAAAAAGCTGATCACCATGTTGATTCTACACAAGAAGGCAATAGGATGGACAATTTTTCGACTTGAAGGGAATTAGTCGGCGGTGTGCATGCATAAGATTTTGTTGGAAGATGATCACAAACCTTGATTGAGGCCCAGAAGAGACTGAATCATGCCATGAAAGGGTTGTAATAAAGAAATCATCAAGTGGCTTGGCCTTGGCATCATATACCCTATCTCGAGTAGTACATGGGTAAGTTCGGTACAATGTGTGCGAAAAGGGGAAGTATAACGGTGGTAAGTAATGAAAACAATTAACTCATTCCAACCAGGGGTGTGACCGGTTGGAGGGTTTGTATGGATTATCGAAAGCTAAACAAAGCCACTAGGAAGATCACTTCCCATTACCCTTTATTGATCAAATGCTTGACCGTCTTGTAGGTAAACCCTTTTATTATTTTCTTGATGGTTATTGAGGTTACAATCAAATTGCCATAGCACCGGAAGATCAGAAAGACAACCTTCACATGCCCATACGGTACTTATGCTTTCCGAAGGATGCCGTTTGGATTGTGTAATGCCCGGCAACCTTCAAAGATGCATGATGGCACTCTTTTTTGGACATGGTTGAAGACTTCCTTGAAATCTTCATGGATGATTTTTTTTGTTTTTGGTAATGACCCGGCGGTTGCCTCAGCAATTTGGAGAAGGTGTTGGCAAGATGTGAAGAATCCGATTTAGTCATTAATTGGGAGAAGTGCCATTTTATGGTAGATGAAGGAATCGTGCTCGGCCACAAGATTTCATCAAAGGGTATTGAAGTAGACAAAGCCAAGGTGGGCGTGATCGAGAGATTACCCCACCAAGTTCGGTTAAAGGAAATTGAAGCTTTCTTGGACATGCGAGGTTTTAGGGGAGGTTCATTCATAATTTTCTAAAATTACTAAACCCTTGTGCAATTTGCTTGAGCAGGATAAAGTCTTCAATTTTGATGATTCTTGCGCCCAAGCATTCAAAACCCTAAAGAAAAAAGCTTACCTCGACACCCATTGTCGTTCCACCCGATTGGACATTACCTTTTGAGCTCATGTGTGATGCAAGTGATTTTTCTGGTAGGGGTAGTCCTAGGCCAGCGCACAGTAAGAATTTTCATGTGATATACTCGCTAGTAAAACTCTTAATAGTGCTCAAGTGAATTATACAACAACGGAGAAAGAGTTACTAGCCGTAGTTTTTGCATTTGACAAGTTCGATCCTATTTGATTGGTACAAAGGTAATTGTCCATACGGACCATTCGGCAATTAAGTATCTATTTGCTAAAAGGATGCCAAACCTCGTTTGATTCGTTGGATATTGCTTTTACAAGAGTTTGACATTGAAATTAAAAGGCGGGAAAATAATGAGAGAATCAAGTTGCGATCACTTGTCATGCTTAGAATGCAATAGGGAGGATGATGTGGATTTAGAGATATGCGATGCATTCCCGGATGAGCAAGCTGTTAGTTGCTTTGGCAACCACCAGCGACTCGGTAATTCTAGATCGCATGCCTCGACAACCACGCAGCAACCACGCCTCGGCAACCCTAGGCGCCTCAACAATTCTATGCGCGCATACCTTGGCAGCTCGGACGCGCATGCCTCGGCAACCACGAAAGCGATTGCCATGACAACACATGCCTCGGCAACCACGGATGCCTCGACAATACCCATTGATGCGGTTTAGTTAATTTACTTATTTATGGTATTTTACCTTATGGCCTTACTCATCAAAGAAAAAGCGGTTACGCCATGATGCTAAGCATTGTTTCTGGGATGAGCCTCTATTGTTTAAACAATATGCAGATCAGGTTATACGTCGATGTGTCCCTGAAGAGGAGCAGCAGAATGTACTCCGAAAATGCCATTCTTCATCCTATGGAGGACATTTTGGAGGAACACGTACCACAGCCAAAGTTTTTCAATCGAGTTTGTATTGGCCAACACTTTACAAAGATGCCCAAGAGTTTTACAAGCAATGTGATCGTTGCCAGAGGACGGGCAATATCTCTAGACGACATGAAATGCCGCTCCAAAACATCCTCGAGGTGGAATTGTTTGATGTATGAGGGATCAATTTTATGGGACCTTTCCCATCTTTATGCAGCAACCTCTACATTCTACTTTGTCGTCGACTACGTGTCCAAGTGGGTTGAGGCAATTTGCAATTCCCTTAGTGATTCCAAGACCGTGCAATGATTCTTGTAGAAAAATATATTTACACGGTTTGGGATGCCAAGAGCAATTATCAGTGATGAAGGCAAGCAATTTGACAACAGACTTATTGCCAAGATGTTGCAACGCTTCGGCGTGTCACACAAAATTTCCACGGCATACCATCCACAAACTAATGGGCAATCAGGAATTTTTAACCGGGAATTGAAGAATATCCTTGAGAAGGTTGTCAATCCTTCCCGAAAAGACTGGTCTACAAGACTAGATGAAGCACTTTAGGCTTACCGAACCGCATTCAAAACACCCTTGGGAATGTCCCCGTTTCGCCTTGTCTATGGTAAGACTTGTCACTTACCGGTGGAAATCGAACACAAATCATATTGGGCAATTAAGACAGTGAATATGGATTGGGAATGTGCCAGACAAAAGCGTTTACTAGATCTCAACGAGATAGAAGAATTTCATGCACTCGCCTATGACAATGCACGAATCTACAAGGAGAAAACAAAACAATGGCATGACAAGAAACTATTGCGCGGTAATTCATGCCGGGGCAACTAGTTCTCTTATTCAATTCTCAGCTGAAACTTTTCCCGGGAAAACTGAGATCAAGATGGTCGGGACCATTCGAAGTTGTCAAACCAATCTCCCATGGTGCCATGATAATCAAGTCCACCACAGACGAACATGAATTAAAGTTAATGGACAAAGATTGAAGCACTATAACGGTGCCCATGTGGGCGTAACAAAAAGTGGTCACTATTGCGGCGTATTGAGTGCTCTCATAAGCGGTGCAAGTATATACGTTGCAATTAATAAAGTGATACGAGTATCGTCTCCACAGGGATTGGTTTGGGCCACTTTGCTTTAGTTATCACACAATAAAAGTAAAAACACAATTGATAGTAGGAGTTCATTTTAACGAGTAAAGCAAAAGAACAAGTAAATAAAATAAAGATGTAAACAAATGAGAGGGAATATGCCAGGTTATCGTGAGTTGAGGAGTGATAGCCAATTGGATCGTATTGGTAAAAGAGTGCAAGGGCAACTCAGTTGCCGTGGTAACTTGCTCAGCTGGGTTGCCTTGGCATCTAATCGACGGTTGCCTGGACAACTATTTGGGCAGCTGGGCAGCAACTTCAAGGTTTGGCAGAGCGTTCTTCAATGGTTTCTTCTTATCCTAAGTGAAACTCTAGCGATTGTGCATGCCTTGACAATACATCACTGCGTGAATCAAGGGTGAACAACAACCAATCTTGCGCTCCTCTTAGCCGTTGAAATCCTTAACTTATTCCTAAGCCGGATTAATCTTCACCATTGATAGATTGAATAAAGACCATACTCATTCGTTTCTTGAATCTAATTCTCCGATATTAGATAAATAGATAAATTACGAGATCCTCTCCCAATTCAATCGCAAACAAGAATAAAAACCAAGAATGAGTAAACCTTGAATTGAAAGTGCAAACTCTTATTACCTAAACAAAATCAATTGTTTCTCACAACAACAAAACACAATAACCCCAACCAATCAAGTTAGTTCATGGTTAGTGTTGCGTAATAAGTGCTACACAATTGTGCAAGTATACACGTTGCAAGTTATAGTATCTAGTCTCTTACCTTTGTAAAAGTAAAAACACAAATAAAGGATTATAGGAGTTTAACTAATAACTAAACTAGAAGGCAATAAAGTAAAAAGAATAAATGAGATCAAATGAGAGAGATAGGCCAGGTTATCGTGATTTGAGGTGTGATAGCCGATTGGATCGTCTTGGTAAAAAGAGTGCGGCAACTCGATTTGCCGTGGCAACTTACTGTGAGGTTGCCTTGGCAACTAATCGATGGTTGCTGGGTGACTAGTTGGGCAACTACTTGGGCATCTGGGCAGCAACCTTCAAGGTTGTGAGCGTTCTTCAATGGTTTCTTCTTATCCTAAGTTGAAACTCTAGCTACTTGTGCATGCCTTGATAATACATCCTGCGTGAATCAGGGTGAACAACAACCAATCTTGCGCTCCTCTTAGACGTTGAAATCCTTAACTTATTTCTAAGCTGGATTAATCTTCACCATCAATAGATTGAATAAAGATCATATTCATTCGTTTCTTGAATCTAACTCTCCCGATATTAGATAAATAGACGAAGTTACGAGATCCTCTCCCAATTCACTCACAAACAAGAATAAGAACCAAGAATGAATAAACCTTGAATAGAAAAATGCAAACTCTTATTACCTAAACAAAAAATAATAGTTTCTTACAACCACAAAACACAATAACCATAGCCAAATAGATTTAGTTCATGGCTAGGTTCCAAAGAAACACAAGATAAATAATCCCTAGCATGAACCTAATTGAACAAGAAAGTAAAAGATGAAGAAGGAAGCTTGTCGAAATCCCCTTGCCCTAGATGCTTGTCGAAAATTCTCTCCTCTTGCTCTCTTTGAGTTGTCAAAATTCCCCTCTAATTTATAGGGCTAGGTCAAAGTCCTTCTTTGAGGAGGAAGTTAAGTTGGAATTAAATTATCTTTAAAGAATATAATTCTTTATTATAATTATATTCCTACTAGAACTTCTCATATCTTCTTGGAATTTAATTCTTCTTTAATCTTTTCATGGAAATCAAATTCCTTTGGGATTAGGCTTTGCTCCACGTCATCTTGGGCTTGTCTAGTCATCAATTTTGACTACCATATCACCTTATGCTTTGTCGACAATTGCCTTGGCAACTGGCTCGACGTCTCCTTCATGCATTACCATGGCAACTAGCTCGACATCTCTTTCATGCATTGCCCTGGCAACTAGCTCTAGCCTTGCTTTTGCAAGTGATCCTGCACATACACACAAAACACACCAAAGCAACATATTTTCCCACAAAAACTACCAAGTTATGTAATCAAGCTCAACGATTGGAAGGAAACATGGATTAATGCATGAATGGCTAATTATGCAACTAATATGAGCCTAAGTCTAACAATGATATGAGTAAAAAGGGTAAGAAAAATAGTACTTTTGAACACTTATCACACCCCCAAACTCGAACTATTGGTTGTCCTCAAGCAATGCAAACTAATAATTACCTGCCAAGACTTTAATTTTCACAAACTTAGCTTTGAACTTGATTTCAATTCTCGGAGCAGGGCACAAAGTATGATTGGCTTTTCATTTTCGGAAAACTTAGGAGTTACTCGGAATCAAACTATAATGCTTGTGAGTGTGTGCGGAGTTGTGTGCAAGTTGGTTTTTCGGATTCTATGCAAACAAGAGGTTTTCAAATTACTTCATTGGGTTCTTTTAAACATGTTTTAACTAGTGTTTTGTTTTTAGTTTTTTGGGCACCTCTAGTGTTTTCAATTTTTTTAGCACATACTAGAGCCAATTTGGGCACCTCTAGTATCAATTTCCAATTTTTATTCTAATCCCTCAATTTGTTAATTTTATCAATCCCCTAAGTTAATTACTAGAATTCCTTAAATCAATCAAACCACAACAGTGTTTCATCAAATTTAGCATCATAGTAAAATTCTAAGTTTTTCCATGGTTATCCTAGAATAAAAATTCTATCAATTAAGTGCATTGGCAAAGTTATCATCGGATATTCATCAAATCTAAGCAATTCTTGTTCCAATTAAAGGCATGGCAAGCAATTTATGTATCCTAAATGTAATACTTAAGATGAATGTAACTAAACATGGTAACTACTAATAACAATCCCCCCCAAACTCCAGTGAGGCATTGTCCTCAATGCATGCATTAAAGAAAAATAAAAATAACGAAAAATAAAATGCATACGAGGACTTACTCCGAGAGTTCATCATCATGGATGATTAGTTTCCTTTTGGTCGATGTCTTGATTCTCTTGCTTAAACGCGATGGTTATTTTCTTGTTGCCGGTGGTGGAATCGATCCTCATACGGGGTTGTCCTCATCGTCCTCTTTATCAGTGTCATTGGCTTTTCGCTTGGAGGATTCAATTGGTGCGGTCTTTGTTGGTGCAATGGAGGACTCGTCCGAGTCTGAAAAATTAGAAAATGATTCCGTAGGAGTTGATTCGGGCATAGGTGCTTTACCTTTGGCTTTTGCAGTGGTTGTCGGGATGTCTTTAGCTTTGGTTGCCATGGCATATTCAGGGTTGGTTGCCGGGGCATCCTCCGTTGTGATTATCGTGGCAAGTAGTCGGCAGTGAATTTCCTTAGCATAGTGGTTTTGAGTCTTGTTGTGGAAAAGAAAACAAAGAAAACCTGGAAACTAAAGATAATGAAGAAAAATAAAATATCTTCTAAAAATAAAAATGAAAATAAAAAGAAAAAGAAAATATTGAGTGGAGAGCATGCTCATGCATCTCCTAAGTTGACCATTTCTTTCTTACATTCCACATGGGCACCATTGTAGTGTTTCAATCTTTGTCCATTAACTTTGAATTCATGTTTGTCAGTGATGGACTTGATTATCACGGCACCATGGGAAAATGGTTTGACAACTTTGAATGGTCCCGACCATCTTGATTTCAGCTTTCCCGGGAAAAGTTTTAGCCGAGAATTGAATAAGAGAACTAGTTGCCCTGGCATGAATTGTCGCGGTAATAGTTTCTTGTAATGTCATTGCTTTGTTTTCTCCTTGTAGATTCGTGCATTGTTATAGGCGAGTGCACGAAATTCTTCTATCTCATTGAGGTCCAAAAAACGCTTTTGTCCGGCACTTTCCCAATCCATATTCACGGTCTTGATTGCCCGGTATGCCTTGTGTTCGATTTCCACGGTAGATGGCATGTTTTGCCATAGACAAGTCGGAAGGGGACATACCTAAGGGTGTTTTGAATGCGGTGCGATATGCCCAAAGTCGTCATCTAGTCTTAATGACCAATCCTTCCTAGAGGATTTACAACTTTCTCAGTATACCCTTCAATTCCGGTTGGAAATTTCTACTTGCCCGTTGGTTTGTGGGTGATATGCCGTGGCGATCTTGTGTGATATGCAAAGCGTTGCAACATCTTGGCATTTAGTCTATTGTCAAAATGCTTGCTTTAAATCGCGATAATTGCTCTCGGCATCCCAAACCGTGTAAATATGTTTTCTACAAGAATCGTTGCGGTCTTGGAATCGTTGTTGGGAAGCTGCATTTGCCTCAACCCATTTAGACACGTAGTTGGCAAGTAGAATGTAGAGGTTGCCGAATGAAGATGGGAAAGGTCCCATAAAATCGATCCCCATACATTGAACAATTCCACCTCGATGATGTTACGGGGGCGGCATCTCATGTCGTCTAGAGATATTGCCCGTCCTCTGGCAACCATCACATTGCTTGTAAAAGTCTTGGGCATCTTTGTACAATGTTGGCCAATACAAACCGGATTGCAAAACTTTGGCGTGATGCGAGTTCCTCCAAAATGTCCTCTATAGGGTGAAGAATGGCATTGCGGAGTACATTCTGTTGCTCTTCTTCAGGGACACATCGGCGTATAACCTGATCTGCACATTGTTTAAACAAAAGAGGCTCGTCCCAAAAGTAATGCTTAGCATCATGGCGGAACCGCTTCTTCCCTTGGTGAGTAATGCCATAAGGTAAAATACCACAAACAAGGAAATTAACTAAATCCAGCGTACGAGGGTATTGCGAGGCATGTCTTGCCGTGTCGTGATTGCTCCCAAAATTGCCCGGCGTCTTGGCGTCAAAAGGCTTGCGTCGTCGAGTTGCCGAGGTGTGTGCATCCATGGTTGCCGGCGTCGAGGGTTGCCGAGGCATGCGGCGTCTATGGTTGCGAGGCAACTAAAATTTGTTCATCCGGGAATGCATCGCATATCTCTAGATCGCGTCCTCCTCCTGGTGCATTCTAAGCGTGATAAGTGATCGGCCACTTGATTTTGTTTCTTTTCTGTTCTTAATTTCAATATCAAATTCTTGTAAAAGTAATATCCAACGAATCAAGCGAGGTTTGGCATCCTTTTTAGTAAATAGATATTTGATTGCGAATGGTCCGTATGAACAATTACCTTTTACCAATCAAATAGGATCGAAACTTGTCAAATCGAAAACTACTGACTAGTAACTCTTTCTCCGTTGTTGTGTAATTCACTTGAGCATTATTAGAGTTTTACTAGCGTAGTATATCACATGGAAGGTCTTACCTGTCGTTGGCCTAGGACTGCTCCTACCGCAAAATCACTTGCATCATCACATGAGCTCAAAGGTAGCGTCAATCGGTGGAGCGACAATGGGTGTCGAGGTAAGCTTTTTCTTTAGGGTTTGAATGCTTGGGTGCAAGAATCATCAAAATCAAAGACTTTATCTGTTCAAGCAAATTGCACAAGGGTTTAGTGATTTTAGAAAAATTATGAATGAACCTCTGTAAAAAACTGCATATCCAAGAAAACTTTGAATTCCTTTAACCGAACTTGGTGGTGGGGTAATCTCTCGATCACGTCCACCTTGGCCTTGTCTACTTCAATTCCCTTGGATGAAATCTTTGTGGCGAGCACTATTCCTTCATCTACCATAAAATGGCATTTCTCCCAATTGAGGACTAAATCGGTTTCTTCACATCTTGCCAACACCCTCTCTAAATTGCCGAGACAATTTGTCGAAGTCATTACCAAAAATAGAAAAATCATCCATGAAGATCTCAAGGAAGTCTTGACCATGTCGAAAAGAGTGCCATCATGCATCTTTGAAAGGTTGCGGGCGTTACACAATCGAGCGGCATCCGCCGGAAGGCATAAGTACCGTATGGGCATGTGAAGGTTGTCTTTTCTTGATCTTACGGTGCTATGGCAATTTGATTGTAACCTGAATAACCATCAAGAAAACAATAAAAGGGTTTACCTGCAAGATGGTCAAGCATTTGATCAATAAAGGGTAATGGGAAGTGATCTTTCCTAGTGGCTTTGTTTAGCTTTCTATAATCCATACAAACCCCTTCAACGGTCTGATCTGGTTGGAATGAGTTCATTGTTTTCATTATTTACCCTTTGTTATACCCCTCTTTTTCGGTATGCATTGTACGGACTTACCCATGTCTTACTATCGGAGATAGGGTATATAATGCGGCGTCAAGCCCTTGATGATTTCTTTCATTACAACCCCTTTCATGGCATGATTCAGTCTCTCTCTGGGCCTCAATTGAAGGTTTGTGATCATCTTCCAACAAAATCTTGTGCATGCACTTTGCTGGGCTAATTCACTTCAAGTCGGCAATTGTCCACCCTATTGCCTTTTTGTGTAGCTTCAACATCTTGATCAGCTTCTTTTTCTGCTTTCGGCTGTAACTTAGAAGAAATAATTACAGGCAATGTATTATCGGTTCCTAAGTATGCATATTTTAGTTGCTCGGCAATTGTTTCAACTCAAGAATCGGTGGTTGTTCAATAGAGGTTTTTCGAGTTTACCTTCCTTACAGAGTAATCCGGTGGTTCAAAGTATGTACCTAGTCGATTGACTAGCCAATTTGCCTCTTCTTGTTGTTCCTCATCGACCCGATTCTTCATACTCCTCGGGTTCCTCTTGATCGGCAATGTAGTTGCGAGGTAACTAAATTCTAAATCGAAGTTAAACTCTGCCGTGGCATGAAGAAGTTGGCATTCTTACGGATCATCGGCATGCCTTAGTGTTTGGAACACATTTAGTTTAACTTGCTGGTCATTCACCCTCATTGTGAGTTCTCCCTTTTCAACATCGATCAAGGTTCTCCCCTGTTGCTAGGAATGGTCTCGAGAATGATGGGTGCATGCTCATCTACCTTCACAATCCAAAACAATAAAGTCAGTGGGAAAAATAAATTTATCAACTTTTACCAGTATGTCTCGATTTTTTCCCTCTGGATGCACATAGGATCTGTCACCTAGCTGTAGCATAAGCTGTTGTAGGTCTTGCCTTCCCGATTCTAGTTTACGGAAAACCGATTTAGGCATCAAGTTTATACTAGCCCCAAGGTCGCATAATGCTTTCCCGACATAGTGATTTCCAATAGAACAGGGTATTGTGAAACTTCGGGATCCTTCAACTTGGGTGGCACGATTGTGCAACATTGCCATGCATCCCTTTTAAACTCTCAAGCTAGCCTTGTTCTCTTGGACACAATGTCTTTAAGAAACTTGGCATAGTTTGGCATTTGTTCAATTGCTTCCACCAATGGAAAGTTTATGTGGACTTGCATTAGGATATCAAGAAACTTCTTGAATTGGTATTCTTGCTTTTGTCGCTTCAACCTTTGTGGGAATGGTGGTGGAAGTCGGATATCTTCGATCCTTTCATTGGTTTGGAACCTAATTGACGGCATTGCCAGGACAACTGGAGTTGCCGAGGAATTATCAATTGGGGTTGCGAGGCATGCTTATCACAAGTTGCGAAGCATCCTTATCGTCGATTCGAGGCATGCTTATTGCGGTTTGCGAGGCAATTCTGGTTCAACATCGAGGCTTTGCCGCTAGGTTAAATCTTGATCTTTTTGTGGAGTTTTGTTTGATGAGCGGGTTTGAGCCTCTCTAAGTTGTTGGCCACTTCTAGTGGTGATTGCCTTACATTGCTCATGGTCAGTTCCTCTTGCGACTTCAATATCGCTAGGTGTAGCGATGTCATTTTTTCTTCTCATCGCTAAAATAAAAACGATGCTTTTTCGAAGGTTTTGAAAGGGTGTTTGTGATTTTTTGGATATAGAATATTTATTCCGTGGGGTTTACAAAAAACCTCATAAAAATGGAGTCGCCACCGGCCACTTAGGTAGGCCGGACACCATAAAACAGAGATTCAAAAAGACGGTTCGGGAGTCGATTACGGATGGGGAAGGATTAGCACCCCCACACCGCCCAAGATTGGTACTTTAATAATTACGCTTTATTAATATTGGATTTTTCGGATTAAAGTAGCGATTATTTTAAAATTCGGTCATAATTGCGAATAAATTTTAAAGGTCCCGTTATCCGAGAATAAACGCCCAACCACTATCACTACGCGTCGATCGCCCCGTTTACGCTCGGATAAAAGGACACGCATTAACAAGTTATAAATCATATGCAATCTTAGTGGCAAAAATATAAAATATGGCAGATAATTTAAAGGCAAGTAAATATTCACATAATAAAATACTAATCTAATAAATGATATACTAGATTAAAACATGCATATATACATATTATTCTAAATGATAAATAAAAACAACTTTAACAAGTTAGAACAACAATGCGGGGAATAATTCGTTATATGTAGGCGAACAAATATTAAAAAAAATATACTTGCTATTAATAAAACATATTTCAACATATGTGAACAATATATTATACATGAAAGAAGGCACATTAACACGTAGCCTAAAAGCGAAGGAAACATGCAATACGTACAAAAATACAAAACATACTTTTTTACGAATCAACTAGAACATAACATGCTTTAATACGAATAATCGGATAAAAAACATGAATATCATACTTAACACATATATATACATAAAAACATGAAAT